>JALIZH010019823.1:0-103551 GCA_030522465.1 Rhipicephalus appendiculatus | reverse complement strand
GGAATATAATTCGGATGGCAGCGCCTTTCTCTGTAATGTTCGGGAATTAGGAAATATCTCGAAACTAGTGGCATCATACGAATTAGTTCCAGGTCGCCTTGCGAACTCCACGGCTAAGTATTGCGAATGGAAATGTGGGCGATAATTCAATTCATATCAAAATTAGTAAATTTTCGTTAGTTAGTGGACTCTGCCTTTCAATTTTTTGTGGAGTAATTTCCACCTCTTCTCGTCGCCCAGCAGACGAGCTAGAATTGTACAATATCCAACAGCCAACCTTTAAATTTTTTTTTGAAAGTGTTCGCTGAAACATCGGTATTCTTCCTATTGTTGTACACATATGTACCCTACTCCCCCTCTAGAATGCCCAAGCGATTTAGTGCATTTGAGATAAATAAATAAATAAATAAATAAATAAATAAATAAATAAATAAATAAATGAAATCTAAGCACGTGCTACACTCACTAAAAACGCTAAGGCGAAACCTGGTTGGCCTCTTGGCACACTTTTTTGTTGCTTTAACAATACGTATATATATATATATATATATATATACATATATATATATATATATGCGACTGTGTGCGAATCGTGAAATGATACTTTCGCATTCACGTTGCACAAGTGTGTCATCATCATCATCATCACCAGCAACATGAGTACGCTAATTGTAGGGTACATGCCCCTCCCATGTTTCTCCAATCAACCCGGTCCTGTGCAGGCGGCGGCCACGTTAGCCCCGGAAGCTTCTGAATCTCATCTGCCCATTTAACTTTATGCCTCCCGTTCGCGCTCTTGCCTTCTGTTGGAATCCCCGATGTTACTTTCAATTGCCACAAGTTATCTTGTCTTCTCGCTGCATTCCCTTGACAGATAGTTAGGATTAGGATTAGGATGATGTAGGTTGCCGTTGGATCTAGCCTTCCGATTGAGAGATAGTGGTAAACTACCATTCCCTTTCCTTTGAGAGATAGTGGTAAACTGCCAATCATTATCTCAGAATACGTGCCAAATGCACACTACAACATTCTTATACTTTTGGTTACTTCATTCTCATGGTTCGTATCTGCGGTCAATACCTTCCAAACAGACGTATTCCTTTACCACTTCCAGTGTTTTTATAGGCATCGCAAACCACTCTTCTCTTCGGAGACTGCTGAACATTGCTTCATTTTTCTGCACATTAATTTTCTGACCCACCGCTCTGCTTTCCCTGTCTAATTCAGTAATTGTGATTTACAATAGTTTTCCCGAGTTACTAAACATGGCAATATCACAAGCGAATCGCACGTTACTAAGCTACTCTCCATTAACTGCCATCGCATGCTGTCCGCAATCCAACGCTCTGAAAACCTCCTGTTAACAAGCGGTGAATAGCATTGGAGAGATGGTAGCTCCCTGCCTTAGACTCTTTATTATAATTTTATTCCATGCTTTTTTTTTTCATTGGGGACAATGGTGGCTGTGGACACACTGTAGATATGCCGCCGCGACGGCATAGTGGCTATGGAGGTCGGCTGCTGACCTGAAAGGCGCAGGTTCGATCCCAGCCGCGGTGGTCGCATTTCGATGGAGGCGAAATGGTAGAGGACGGCATCTACTGTGCGATGTCAAAGCACCTTAAAGAACGCCAAATGATCAAAATTTCCGGAGTTCTCCTATACCGCGGGCCTCATTATCATATCGTGGTCTTGTCACGTAAAACCCCAGATATTACTATTATTATTATTATTGATTTTCGTTAATTAAAAAAATCATACCAGAGGGCGTCCGAATGATGATATTTAGGTAGTGTTTTTGGAACCGGTGACCGGCAAATCTGTAGCGCTAGTACACGTGCGTCATCATGTGTGCTATGCGCCGATTTGTGTGTACCGCGAGCCAAGACCTTCCAGGACGATTACTTTGTACTTTAATAGTCATAATAATTGTTGGGGTCTAACGTCCCAAAACGACCATATGATGAGAGACTCCGCAGTGGAGTGCTGTCAAAATTTCGACCACCGGGGGTTCTTTAATGTGCACCTAAATCTAAGCACACGGGCCTCAAGCATTTTCGCCTCCATCGAAAATGCACCGCCGCGGCCGTACTTTGTAGTTTGAAGCACACGTTTGGTAGCACCATGTTAGTTCGCGGAGGCTGCATTTCGATGGACGCAATATGCAAGAAGCCCATGTGCTCAGATTTAGGTGCACGTTAAAGAACCCCACGTGGTCTAACTATCGGGGGGCCCTCCACTATGGCATCTCTCACATTCATATCGCGTTCTTTGGACGCAAAACCCCAACAGTTATTATAAGAAGTATAACCGCTTTCTGTGCATCCAGAGAAGCCTAAGCAGTAGAAAAAAAGCTCGGAAAACACGGGGACGAAAAGTAAGCAGGCGCTACAAGCTAGGTAACCTAGAACTAAACATTGCGAAATGCTATCATTCGACTGTCAAGTCATTAAATGTGCGCCAACTACTTCAAGATCTGCCATCGGCCGAGCCTTTCAACATGGTAAAAAGTTTGCGCAGCTTGCGCTGAGTCGCGTAAGGCTGGGGCCGAGCAGAGCTGGTCGGCACTCGCCTGGTCCTGGCTTGACTAGGCACACGTTCATTCACACGTCCATGCACGAAGTGTTCACGCCATCACTTTGCGATTCACGAGTATCGGATAGGTATCGATCGGGTTTCATTGGGAATCACTTGGCAGTCACAGCACCAAGTACCTTAATTACCTTAATTAGATAAATTGGCCTAACTTGCAAATTCGTCGCTTGATCTCAATTAGCTTCCATCCCATGTCAAGGTAAGCTTAATTAGCTAATTGGTCGAGCTACCACTAGTTATATTCAGTTTTAATTAGTATTAGACTAAGCTCGGCGCATCTTACATAGTTCGGCATTACTAGCACACGAGAATCTCAGCTCGGCTAAATTAGGGCTATTTGAGGTGTGATTTCATTAGCTTAGTTATGCGTAGTTAATTAGGTTTTACAATGCTCAACATGGCTTAATAAGGCTTTTTCTATGGTTACACTGGTTTAACTAGGCACAGCTGTTCTTAATTTTGCTTGACGTGGCCGCCCCGGCAGGATCATGGTTTCCTCTCTACATCGCGAACTGGACAAACGGCGGGCATAACATACTTGGTGTAAAAAAAATGCGAAGGGAATAAATGAGTACGTTTGGCTGCCCTTCCGAATTCCCGGTGCAGTCGGGCACCGTTTTCTTTTTCCGATGCGTAAAACGAGTCGTTGCCATAGGATCGGGGAGTGACTAGCCATTTTAACGTTGCAGCTCGCCGGTCTTATCTTTGTCGCCGGTAGCAACGAACGCGGCAGGCCACGCCAAGTCGTGAAGCTTTGTGTTCTGAACTTTTTTCTTTTGTTTCTTTCCTTTTCTTTCTTGCCTTGACGCAACTCTTGACTTCGCGCGAGATTCAAAAGATAAAAGTCATGCGGCACGTGGTGGCAGACACGCGAACTAAACGCCGATGTCCGTGAAAGCTGGATCTGAAGGGAGCCGCCGGGCGACCTAACAGCTTGTCACTATGAGTGGGTCATAGTAGGCCTTCAGGCGCTCCACGTTGACAATGTCGCGCCCTCGACCGCGCATGTCCGAAGAGCTCGATGGGTTCGATCAGGTAGTTGACCGGAGATGTGCGCTCGATGACACGGTAGGGGCCTTCGTATTTCGGCAGTAGTTTTGAAGAGAGGCCAGCTGCGGAGGTAGCGACCGAGAGCCATACGAGCGCTCCAGGGAGGAACGTGGCTCAGAAGTGGCGGAACCATCACGAATACTCTTCTGCCGCTCTTGTTCATTCGTCGTGAAGGTCTTGGCGAGCTCGCGACACTCTTCAGCAAGACTGGCTGTGTCAGAAATAGGGGCACACTCAGATGGGTCCGGCGTGTACGGGAGTATCGTGTCGATGGTGTGCGACGGATGCCGTCCGTATAGTAAGAAGGGTGAAAAACCAGTAGTGCTCTGAGGGGCGGCATTGTAAGCGTAGGTGACGAAGGGCAGTATAGCATCCGAATTCGTGTGGTCGGCGGCGACGTACATCGAAAGCATGTCGCCGAGGGTGCGGTTAAAGCGTTCGGTGAGGCCATTTGCCTGCGGGTGGTAAGCAGCAGTTTTGCGGTGGACAGAATAACACTCCGTGAGGACGGCTTCGACGACTTCCGACAGGAAGACACGGCCTCGATCGCTGAGAAGTTCCTGGGGTGGACCGTGACGCAGTATGAATCGGTGCAGCAGGAAGGAGGTAACATCGCGCGCAGTAGCCGCAGGGATGGCGGTGGTTTCGGCGTATCGCGTCAGATGGTCTACGCCGACGATCGCCCAGCGGTTACCAGCCGACGTCAGAGGAAGTGGTCCATACAAATCGATACCCACGCGCCCAAACGGACGGTCAGGGCAAGGTAACGGTTGTAGACCTGCCGGCGACAGGTGCGTTGAAGTTTTGCGGCGCTTACAATTTATGCAGGAGCGAACGAATTTCTGCACGTAGCGGTACATCCCGCGCCAAAAGTACCGTTGGCGAATGCGGTGGTAAGTCTTCGATACCCCGGAGTGCGCACATTGCGGATCAGAGTGAAACGACTCGCATATGTCAGAGCGCAGACTGCGGGGTATGACTAGTAGCCACTGGCGGCCGTCACCGTTGTAATTGCGTCGGTGGAGGAGGTCGTCGCGAACGGCGAAATGGTGGGCTTGACGACGCAACGCGCGAGTGGATGGTGTTGCCGATGGATCAGTCAGCAAGTCTATCAGTGAGGCAATCCATTGATCCTTGCACTGTTCGGTAGCGATGGTATGAAGGTCGATGGAAGAAACGGCAAGGTGAGACGCAGAGCTGTGGGCATTGTCGTCAGGCAAGGGAGAGCGCGACAGGGCGTCGGCGTCGGCATGCTGGCGTCCGTTGCGGTACAGCACGCGGATGTCGTAGTCTTGCAGGCGAAGTGCCCAACGGGCGAGACGGCCTGAAGGATCCTTCAATGACGACAACCAGCACAGTGCGTGATGGTCGGTGACGACATCAAATGGGCGACCATACAAATAAGGTCGGAACTTCGTAAGGGCCCAGATGATTGCCAGGCATTCTTTCTCCGTGACGGTGTAGTTGGTCTCGGCTTTTGTAAGCGTACGGCTTGCATACGCCACGACATATTCCGGGAACCCTGGTTTGCGCTGCGCAAGAACAGCGCCGAGGCCAACACCACTGGCGTCCGTATGTACCTCTGTAGGGGCCGTAGGGTCGTAGTGGCGTGGTATGGGAGGCGACGTCAACAAACGACGGAGCGTTGCAAAAGCTTCGTCGCACTTTGACGACCACGATTGGAGAGACCCGTTACTTCCGAGGAGCTTCGTCAGCGGTGATATGATGGTTGCGTAGTTTCGAATGAAGCGCCGAAAGTAGGAACACAGTCCTACGAAACTGCGCAGTTCCTTGACGGACGTCGGCTTTGGGAACTCGGTCACGGCCCGAAGCTTGGCTGGATCGGGGAGAATTTCGTCCTTGGACACGACGTAGCCGATTATTGTCAGCTGCCGTGCTGCAAATTGGCACTTCTTTAGGTTCAGTTGCAGACCGGCGTCACTCAAGCGCGTCAAAACATGCCGCAGGCGCTGAAGATGCGTGGAGAAGTCCGGAGCGAAAACGACGACGTCGTCGAGGTAGCACAGGCACGTGTGTCATTTCAGGTTGCGCAGAACGGTATCCATCATGCGCTCAAAGGTGGCGGGCGCATTGCACAGCCCAAACGGCATCACGTTGAATTTGTACAAGCCGTCGGGCGTGACAAAGGCGGTCTTCGGTCGAGCGTCTTGAGCCATAGGTACTTGCCAGTACCCTGAGCGCAAATCGAGAGATGAAAAGAATTCTGCTCCTTGCAGGCTGTCAATCGCGTCGTCTATTCGTGGTAGTGGATACATGTCCTTACGAGTGATCTTGTTCAGGCGTCGGTAGTCCACACAGAACCGCACAGAACCGTCCTTCTTCGCAACGAGAACAACAGGAGACGCCCATGGGCTGTCCGAGGGCCGAATTATGCGTCAGCGATAATGCGTCAGCGGCAGCCACGGCCAGGCACGGACTCTCAGCGCGAGCGGCGTCCTTTTTGCAGATCACCCTCTAGAAGGCTCTCGAGAGTGCAACCCCTTTCTAGGTTCCAATGCATCGCTACACATGTATAAAAGCCGCACGCTTGACCACTTGTCAGTTTTTCGCCGGCCGACGCTCTTTTCGCCGCTGTCATCGTACGGTGTCTATTGCTGAAGTTTGAGTTCCATTTCTCGGAGGCAAGTTCGGCCAAATAAAGAGTAGCGTATCTGGAAACGCCGACTGCTGCCTTCGTCTACGTCACGACCACGTGACAATGCTGATGCTTGAGGAAGTATATCGTTTTTATTGGAAGAATGTTTCGTAGCATGAAACAAGCGTAATGTCATCAAGTAGGATGGGTCAAAAAGGGAGAGGGCCTACATGTATCTCTTCATGTGAAATCGATGGGAGGCCAAGATCCAAGTCGCCATGATTAGCGAGTACAACCCATATTTATTAAATTTTGTAGAAGCAAAGATTCATTCTCGCAGTCGACAATAAAAAAACAGCCCAAAACGAAACATTTACATTTCCTCCTGGATTGGAGGCATCACAAACTATCTGCGCCTCCCGTGCTGTTGCACTGCCTTTGACGAAGCGAGGATGTCTTGTGATGACGTTGTGTTACGTCACAGTGAGGGGAGAAATATAGGCGATTTTGGAGGCCTTCACATTATCTTTTCAACACCTCGTGTTGACGGCGCCGACGGTTGCTTCGCGTTTAATGAGGCACCTAAGGCTTTTTCCTTAACAAAAGAACCGTGGTTATCAATGAGAGCAGACTGTGCCAACGAGACCTCGCCAGGCGTTTCTTGGTCCCACAATTCCTCGCACCTCTCAACCAAGAGAAAGAGCGGCGCTGCGAATTCTAGTAATGTCCATTGGACAATAATGCAGATCTAAGTTGTCCACCTTAGAGACAGCGATAATGTCCACTGACAACCGCCAGGTTCAGATACAAGCTTGAAAATATTTGCCTCTCTAAATATGAACGCCATCATTCATTCAATAGGCGATCTGCCGTGCGCCTCCAAGCTGTACACTTAGGCACTTAGACTACAGCGCAGTTTAAGAAAGCCGCGAGCTTTTTCGAGCCGCTTGTTATTTGCAATCTTAGCTTGCTCATTATGCGGTGCAGCACAGCGCAGCATATGAAAACTCGATACTCCTTCAGAGTCATCCTTACAATACTTGGCAGTCACCAATTCTTAGTTATATGATGGCGAATGTACGTATCAGTACAATCGTAAATTTTCATTCTTCACGTGATTTTGTGCGTGCACAAGCAGTTGTCATCACCCTTCCTGTTATCCTGTGTCGTATTTCTAATATGAAGTCGAATGCTTCCGCAGCACAACTCACGCGAATGGTGTGCAGTACTTCGAAAGGTTCGGCTTCTGTAGCCAATTGTTTTTGTCACAACGGTGATGCAAAACGGGTCAACTGACAGTTCTGCAATGATTGGGGTTTACTTTTGTCTTCTACCTTACTAATTTTGAGCTATGATAAGTGACTTCTGTACTATTTCGTTAAAGGCATCCAGCTATGGCCAAAGCCAAAGGACGGACCCGTCAACAGCTGTCCACCTCTGCCCAAGGAACTCTAGGACCCAGTGGCGTGGAAAGGGAGCAGGGTTCAGCCACATTGACCCTACATGAAAAGTGAGTGATCTGTTTGCATCACCCCCGCAGGGGCGTCTCCGCAAGCAGGCGTTTGGTGTGTAGGTACACCACGGACCCGAGCTAACGGGGTGGTTTCTACCTCCTCCCACGCTTAGCTGTGCGTGGCTTAGCCGTGTCCGAGGAAAAGGGGATCCTGTGGGTTCAGCTGACGCCGGGTGATTGGACCTTTAAGGCCCCCCCGGCAGACGCAACACACCCCTTTGGCCCCAGCTTCACGCAGACGGCACCCCTGGGCTGACCCACCCAGGGGAAACCGGCAGTTGCCTTTTCCTGTCTACGTCTATATAGCATATAGCATATAGCACGCTGCTGACGCCAAATGGTAATGCTGATACACAGCGCGTCTAAGAGATATCCGCAGTAAAATAAAGCTGAACTATCAATTTTGGTTACGGCGTCCAGAAGAAACAGCTTCAACATTTATTGTTTCCGCTGAGTGGTTTTTAGAAAATTGCTTTTGCAAGGACTCTATCGTTCGCACACTGTATGTAGGCGCACTGAAAGTGTAATATTTATTAATTTATTTGCAAATTACCTGTGGCTTGGAGATCAAGCGACAGGGCTGTGCTTCTTATACTCCGTTTTCGCTTATTCAAAACCATATTATTTACTGTTGAATACTAACAACTCTATATATAATGTCACTTTTTTTTCCTATTTGGCTGCAAATTTGGCGCTAAAATTAAAGGACATGGCTACTTTGGCTACTTTGATCTTGAGTTTTGGCTCCTTTTCAAGTCTACGCAACGGCAACCCTGCTTGTGGGATAGATTTGTGGGGCGACACGTGCATCATATACGAAATATCAATGGGCAATATAGCCTAGAGCATACTTAAGACCCATTTTAAAGTGCGCCTCACGCCACTGTCCACGAAACGCCTCAATTCACCACATGGACGCTAAGTTCGTTTTAATGTGAACAAACGACCAACAGCCACCTGTATCACGACTTCTGTTCACTTCCATGATCCTCGTCTAGCAAGTCTTTTCAATGGAAATTGGGAGTACCTACTTTATGAACTTGCACGGGAGCACTGAGGCTGACGCCCTTCCCTCGGCTGTGCATTTTTCATATGTCACGCATTTTACAATTTCCCAGAGGGGATTGTAAGAGTACCCAGGGAGCCTTCGTTGAAAAGAAGTGTCAACAAAGTAAAACGTCCTAATGAGGTCAGAGCGTGCAGTCATTCTGCTGACGCGGTTCATTTTTATTTGTCACAACGGTTATGCAAAACGTGTCAACGCGCAGTTCTGCAATTATCTTGATTTACTTTGTCTTCTAGCTTACTAATTTCGAGCTATGATAGGTGAATTCTGCACTATTTTATCACAGGCATTCCGCCATGGCCAAAGCCAAAAAGCGCACCAGTCAACAAGTCTCCACATCTGTACAAGACTCTCCTGGAACAAGCGGTGTGGAAAAAGGAGCAACGTTCGGTCACGTTGGCTGAAGGCAAAAGGTGAGTGATCTGTTTTCATCACGCGTTACTCAAATGTTATTGGAAATTTTCCGATGCTCGTTAGTGAGCTGAAATTTACTTTTTTTCTCAATAACTGCAGTTTGCCATCGGACCTATTTTTGGAATTTTCGAAGTTCGTCAATATTAAGCCCTATTACGGCCAGGAAAGTTGTTGTTTAATTATTTTACCAAATTGCTCATTAATGCGAAGTTCAGAAGCTAGGAAATTATGCTGACCCTCTCTGTTCCTTTACAAGAGTACTAAACCAACATGTACAGAATCAGTGACGTGTACCGAGCATGGTTGATCCCTTTGTCATAGCAATCGGTATAACACGGAAGTAAAACGTGTCCTACAGAAATCCTTGAATGTTTCCTGTACATGGGTATAGGAGAGCTTGCAGAATGTCTATTGGTGTTTGGCAGCTATAGTAGCGTGTAACGCGGTTGCGCCCTTGTTGACGCGTGGTGTTACATCTTTACCTAGATGACCAACGTACAAAATCAATTATTAAACAAGCTGTTGCGGTTGGCGTTATAGTTAATAGTGAGAGCGTAATCATAAAATCAATGTGACAGCCAGAAGAACGTCGCTGATTGGACGCAGTTTTCGGGCTAAGGTCACCATCCCGCAGGGTGTTAAAGGGACCCTGCAGCACTTGTTGAGCACGGTCAGAAAACGCTGCCGATCTGTAGTGAAGGCTGCCGAGAACACGCAAGCCAAATATTATTGGCGGCGAGATCGACCTATAGGAGACAGCACCGTCGCGGCGGTAGTGTGGATAGACGGTCGGCGGCGCATATACAAATGCTCACAGCGGCTCTTCGTTGTGAGCGGTTTGAGTCGATTGTCGGCAAATAATTGCGTTGATGGCAGCCCAAAGGTGGTATATAAGCTTTCCATTGCCAGATTAATGCGCGAAGCCGGTCTAACGTTCCTATTACGTGTGAGATAAGCGCAATCTGCCAATGAATGGTGTGCTGGCCTTCGGCTACAGTCGAGTGTGTTCGCACTGTGCTTGGTGCTTTTTCCTGTTTTTTTTGTACGTACTTAGATTGTATTTTACCTATTCTAAAGTAGCATTGTTGTCGGACGACTGAACCAATAATTTACGTCTTGTTCGAACGGCTGCTAAGAAAAAAAGAAAAACCCTGTATTTCTGCGTAATGAGTTGTAATAGAACTTTCTGCACTGTGCTTTTCTGCTTGAACATATACGCATCCATATTTTTTTCCCCTTTCTGTAATTCTATCCAGCCTTTGCATGCGCTAGTTTATGCTTTGCGGCAGCACAATGATTTGGAAATCGCCGACACTTCACGTGATGGGGTCGCTAAAATTCTGCATTCACGCCTCGATATCTAATACTTATTTTGTTGAGGACGACGCCAAATGCATCATGTGACGTGCTTGAACGACAAAGGGGTACCCACATGGAAATGATCATGGCGAATGGACGGTACGACGATCACACCTAGCGCCAAACCAAGAAGTGCATGCACTCACTTATCAGAGTGCAGATAAGCCTCGGAAGGCAAAAAGCTTGCGCATATTGTGTAGGCTTTGCGTACAAGCATCTGATACTGGGCTTACACAACGGAATAGGCCACCCTCTGAGGAAGTGCATCACATTTACACACGTGCAAACACGTTGTGGCTAGCAGACGACTCAAGGACCCATCCACACTACGAAATTTCGTCCTCTCGCCGCTTGGTGCCGCCTCTGCTCTTTCTCGAGGCCAATAGCACAGCACGCGTCCTGGAATTCACAATAAACTATAAAATTCAGCTGAAAATTGCTTTCTCTTCTCTCGACAAATGACGCTACAAGCTCAAAAATCTCTCGCCACAGCCATTGTATCAGCTTTTGGCTAATTTGAGCACGGCGCGCTCGGTCGTTACTAGGGCCGCCGCGGGAGGGCGCCACTTGTCCACGCGTGTGCTCGCGATTGGACTGAAAAAGCCGCGCATTCGAAGAAAAAAAAGAGAAAAGACGCTCAAGTTCACGAGGCGCGCGCGACGTACTTTCTTTCCCCGGGCCATCCCTCGCTGCTTAGCTTCCAGTGCTTTCGTCGGGACGAGAGAAGAGAATGCAATTGAAACGTGCGACAAATTCTTATAATTCGGCTCGTACTGGACAGATTCTAGAAATTTTGCGGCGGTGAATTCGTGAGGCAACAAGCTCCCTTAGCGAATCCATTGCATGGCTACTTGGAAAAGTGTTGCAGGGCCCCTTTAAGGTTCCCCCAATTTTTCCGTACCACCACTCTTCTAGCTGTTGGTGGCGCTTCGTTTCTGCAGCACAGTTACCTTCAAATTGTGAATGGTGACTTGGTGTAGAGCCGACCATTTTTTTAACCTGAACACGCGAGCGTCAACCGCCAAGTCGAAAAGCGCCGTATAACGATGCAGGGAGGCGAAATGAACGACAATGCGCGCGTATGCATGAAGAACGGTCCTGTCCAGATGCCCTCTGCTAGGCTGTTCCGGGAACCGGACACCGGGACGCCGGGAATCGGCGCTTATGGACTCGGTGGTCGATGCTCGCGCGTTCAGGTTAAAAAAAATTGCCGGGTGTACATATCCTAAGCCACACATCCCCGCATTATTAAACGTGTGAAAAAAATGCTGCGGATACGGCACGTAAGCGAACGTGTTTCACTGCAGGAAGGGATATATTTCTGTTTCAAACTCGCGGGGCCGTTTCTGGCAACCATCCAGCATGAATAAGTAAACATGTACGTAAGCACTCAATAATAAAACATATGTATTACACGCACAAACATCCACACACTCACACGTGCGCATAAACGCACACGGAAAAACCAGAAACAAACTAGGGGTGTGCGAAGAGCGAAATTTCGTAACGAATAGTGCCGAATAGTGGCGGAAAATATCGCATTCGAATCGAATATCGAATAGCATATTTACACGAAACGTGTATCGCCAGTTACGGCAAGACAAAAGCAAAATAGAGATGGCATGGCGTGCTGGCAGCTTTATTACGCACTTGTTTGGTTTACATATATATATATATATATATATATATATATATATATTTTTTTTTTGAGCGTTTCTGGGCGCGCAAGCTTGTTAGAAGAGCCGTCATTCCAGTCAGCAATGCCACTCTTAACATCCTAAAGGTTCACAGAGGGGGTATGGTAGCTAGTTTTAAAGACGATAGTCTTTCTTGGGATACCTAAACGGAGAAATTTTGGTCTGTTTCTCTGTCGGCACGTCGCACGATTCAGCTAGCTGGCCAAAGTTTAAGCCCCTGCCTTACGACCTCCAATCTTTACCGAGGAGCATGTGTTCATACGGGTGAGCGTGGGCAATTAAAAATCAAATATTACGCATATCTGAGGCACATCATCAATACCTTAGTACTATTCACACTGTTCCTTTAAAACAAAATCTATAGATACGTAATTATAAAGATCCTAGTGTTTATTACGCGGCGCTGAAAATGCGCCGCTGTCTATAAAACAAGTCTCCGCCCAGTGATTTAACTTCGACGCTGTAGTGCTGCCACCTGGCAGCAGCATAGTTCAACACAAGCCGATGTTCCCCGATAGCGCTGCAGATGGCGTCCTCTTCTGTTTTATCAATGCCAGCCAGATGCGGCTGATTCAACGTAGAAAAGCGCTGTCTCAAGCAAAACATATATGGCCGCTTGATGAAATACGATCCACTCAACAAGACATGATCAGAGAACGCAGAGAAAAGACCGACGACCAAATTTCGGCGGAGAAGCGCCGGTGTCCGTCTCAAGCGTGCCCGGGAACCACCCGAAAAACGAGCCCGGCGGCTAGCCCAGGTATTAAATTGTGGTACTCATGCAGTACGGTCGGCACAAGACTATCGTCTTTCGACGACATTTGCAGCGAAGCACGCAGATGCGCGGCCAATTTTTTAATTCAGGAGCACTTTAGGGGCCTGGGCTGTCGTATGCTGTTGTCTGCTGTCATCGTATGCTGTCGTAGCTTGGAGCAACGCATGCAAAACTACGAATGACATAGCCATCTGCAGCTTATTGAGCGCTCCCTCGCGCCAAAGAGAAGCCTTCTTCCTCTTGTTCTTAGAGTGCCTTGATGATGATACCTGAGCGCTTGCTCGCGCCGAGGAGAAGTCTTCTTCCTCTTGTTCTTCGAGCGCCGGGATGATAAGTTCGGCGGGCTTTAGGGGCCCAGGCTGTCGTATTCTGTCGTATGCTGTCGTCGCTTGGCATAACGCGGGCAAAACCACGTCTAAAAATAGGAAAAAAAGAGGAAGCAATGAGAAATTGAAAGAGAAAGAAAGAAAGCAAAAAATAGCAAGAAAAACAAAAAGAAGAAGAAACAGAAATAAACAGACAAAGAGAGAGGAAGAAATGAATAAAAGTAAAGAGAGAAAGAAAACTGAGAAAAAAAGGAAAAAGAGAAAGAAAGACAGGAGGAAAGAAAGAGAAAACCTAAGTGAAACAATGAAGGCTACCAAACTCCGCACTCCCTTCAGGCGTGGCACCCCTAGTACGAAGCTGCCTCAATTTTTTTTCCTTATGGTCCCGCAATACGGCTCATCTAACAGCGGTAATGTTGTGCTACATCGTCATGGGCGCTCCGGGCCCAAAACTGTTCGGGCGCCCGTTCACATCAGCGTTTTAACAGCGCGCCGGAACAATGGGAGTTAGTGAACGAGTGTCGCGGTGCGTCAGTAACGACTGCGCAGCGTGAACAAAATCTCACATGCGAAGCCAATCACTGAGGGTATCGCGGGCCAAAGTGCTACGGCGCTTGCGGCGTACGGCACCGAACTACGCAAGAATTCTGTGCCTTCGTTGCGGGATTGGAGTTCTTGAAGGGATTGACAGTTTTCTGATGTTTTAAATGCGAAGCGAAAAGAAACCAGCCAAACTGAAGACAAGGACGAAAGAAGAAGTTTCGCTGGTTTCTTTTCGCTTCTAAACATGAACCAACCGGCCCAGCTTTTCACGCTTTTTTAAATGCGAAGTATTTCTTAGCGAACTTCGGCTACTGAGCGTATCTATCTATCTATCTATCTATCTATCTATCTATCTATCTATCTATCTATCTATCTATCTATCTATCTATCTATCTATCTATCTATCTATCTATCTATCTATCTATCTATCTATCTATCTAGCCGCCTACGACTTTGTGATCTCCTGGCCAAATCGTTAATGGGATTTATACCAACTTTGGTATGGCATAACATGACTGTATTACGAACACATATGTCTGGTCATAACATGAAAATCATGACTAACTTGTCATGAAAAGCATGATTTACATGTCACGCTCATGGCGCGCTCGCGGCCGTTTCGTTAGCTTGACATACACCAAATTTTAGATTCAATGACGTGACTGTATGACGAACATAAATTACAGGTGGTAATATGCAAATAATTACGTGCATGTCATAAACAACATGATTTATATGCCACGCTCATGGCACTCTCGCGGCCGTTTCGTTAGCTTGATATACACCAAACTTGGTATTGAGTGACGTGACTGTATGACGAACATAAATGACAACTGGTAATATGGAAATCGTGACATGTTATGTGCGACATGACTTACATACCACGCTCATGGCGCGCTCGCGGCCATTTCGTTAGCTTGATATACACCAAATTTGGTATTCAGTGACGTGACTTTATTGCTAACATAAATGACAAGTGGTAATATGGAAATCATGACTTGTCATGTGCGACATGACTTGCATGCCACGCTCATGGCGTGCAAGTCATGAGCGACATGACTTGCATTTCACGATCATGGCGCGCTCGCAGCCGTTTCGTTAGCTTGACATACACCAAATTTGGGATTGAGTGACGTGACTGTATGACGAACATAAATGACAAATGGTAATATGGAAATCGTGACATGTTATGTGCGACATGACTTACATGCCACGCTCATGGCGCGCTCGCGGCCATTTCGTTAGCTTGATATACACCAAATTTGGTATTCAGTGACGGGACTTTATTGCTAACATAAATGACAAGTGGTAATATGGAAATAATGACTTGTCATGTGCGACATGACTTGCATGCCACGCTCATGGCGTGCAACTCATGAGCGACATGACTTGCATTTCACGATCATGGCGCGCTCGCAGCCGTTTCGTTAGCTTGACATACACCAAATTTGGGATTGAGTGACGTGACTGCATGACGAACATAAATGACAAGTGGTAATATGGAAATCGTGACATGTTATGTGCGACATGACTTACATGCCACGCTCATGGCGCGCTCGCAGCCGTTTCGTTAGCTTGGCATACACCAAATTTGGGATTGAGTGACGTGACTGTATGACAAACATAAATGACAAGTGGTAATATGGAAATCATGACTTCTAATGTGCGACATGACTAGCATGACACGCTCATGGCGCGCTCGCGGCCGTTTCGTTAGCTTGAGATACACCAAATTTGGTATTGAGTGACGTGACTGTATAACGAACATAAATGACAAGTGTAAATGGAAATCATGACATGTCATGAGCGACATGACTTGCATTTCACTCTCATGGCGCGCTCGCGGCCGTTTCGTTAGCTTGAGATTCACCAAATTTGGGATTGAGTGACGTGGCTGTATGACGAACATAAATGACAAGTGGTAATATGGAAATCATGACATGTCATGAGCGATATGACTTGCATTTCACGCTCAATGCGCGCTCGCGGCCGTTTCGTTAGCTTGAGATACGCCAAATTTGGGATTGGGTGACGTGACTGTATGACGAACATAAATGACAAGTGGTAATATGGAAATCATGACTTCTCATGTGCGACATGACTTGCATGCCACACTCATGGCGCGCTCGCGGCCGTTTCGCTAGTTGAGATACACCAAATTTGGGATTGAGTGACGTGACTGTATGACGAACATAAATTACAAGTGATAGTATGGAAATCATGACTTGTCATGTGCGACATGACTTGCATGCCACACTCATGGCGTGCTCGCGGCCCTTTCGTTAGCTTGAGATACACCAAATTTGGTAATGAGTGACTTGACTGTATGACGAACATAAATGACAAGTGATAGTATGGAAATCATGACTTGTCATGTGCGACATGACTTGCATGCCACACTCATGGCGTCCTCGCGGCCGTTTCGTTAGCTTGATATACGCCAAACTTGGTATTGAGTGACGTGACTGTATGACGATCATATATGACAAGTGATAATATGGAAATCATGACGTCATGTGCGACATGACTTGCATTTCACGCTCATGGCGCGCTCGCGGCCGTTTCGTTAGCTTGATATACACCAAACTTGGTATTGAGTGACATGACTGTATAACGAACATAAGTGGCAGGTGGCAACATGAAAATCTTGGCATGGATGTCATCTACAACGCCATTTACATACCACGCTCATGGTGCGCTTGCGTCCAGTTCGCTAGCATAATATACACAAAAATTGGTATTGCGCGACGTCACGGTATGACGAACATAAATGACAGGTCTTAACATGTAAACCTTGACATGCAGATTCTGTAAAGCATGATTTGCTCCTTCCTGGCTGCTTTGCATTACATCGATTCCCACAGTGAGTGGGATCTGCCGGCTTTTTTCAATCAAGAAACTCGTTAGCAGACGCTGCCTGCGTCGGCGTTGCGGGGAACGAGAGAGGGGGGAGGATAGGAGAGGGGGGGAGGGGACGCGCATGCGCAATGGGGGTGTAAACGTCGCGGGAGGGATGCCTAGAGGAGAGAGGGGGGAGCGTAGGAGAGGAGAGAGAGGGGGGTGAGGACCCCCCCCCCCCGGTTGTCGCCGCGGCGAGGGACGCCTAGAGGAGAGAGAGGGAGAGCGTAGGAGAGGAGGTGCGTGGAGAGGGTTTGCGCATGCGCAGTCAGGGTGGTCACGCCGCACACCACCACCACCACCACCACCGGATTAAACTTCGCCATAAGATGCTTCACATCATAAGATGCTTCACATCGTGACTGTATGACGAACATAAATGACAAGAGATAATATGGAAATCGTGACATCATGTGCGACATGACTTGCATGCCACACTCATGGCGCGCTCGCCGCCGTTTCGCTACCTTGATATATACCAAATTTGGCATTCCGCGACGTGAATGTGTGACCAACATAAATGGCAGGTAGTACCATGAAAAGCACGACATGCATGTGGTGTAGAACGTGATATACATGTGGGCCACGCCCATGGTGCATTTGCGTCCAGTTCGCTAGCTTCATATACACCAGAATTAGTATTGCGCGACGTGACTGTATGACAAACATAAATGTCAGGTCCTAACATGTTAATCATGACACGCATGTTATGTACAGCATGATTTGCTCCTTGCTGGCTGCTTTGCATACATCGCTTCTCACATGGCATGGGATGTGCCGTTTTTTTAATGAGTTTTCTTTGTGGACTTTATATATATATATATATATATATATATATATATATATATATATATATATATATATATATATATATATATATATATTGAGAAGAGGTTTATTGGCAGTATGTTTCTTCTGTGGTGATACTGCGAATGCAACCCAGCGAGGCAGACCGTAGCACCGTCTAGCAAGATGGCAGCAACAAGAAGCGCGCGGCGAGCGAGCCGAGCGAGCCGAGCGAGCCCAGCACCCGAGCGTTGGCGATGCTGCTGACCGGCGACGCCTCTTCTTCTTTACAATTCGCCCCCCGCCGAAGAAGAGCCATCCTGGCGACCTAAGAGTCTGGCGGCAGAGGGCTATGGTATGGCTTGAGACGGGCCATGTGGACGAGGTCACGTCCACGCCGGCGCATGTCGTCAGATGGGGAAACTGGCTCAATGAGAAAATTGACAGGGAAGGTTTGCTCCAAAACGCGGTAAGGACCCTCGTACTTTGGGACGAGTTTTGAGGAAAGCCCAGAAGTTTGGTAAGGGACAGCCAGCCATACAACAGATCCCGGAGAATAGCTGGGACACTGATGTGAGTCGGCGTTGTTGTCCTTCTGGCGCTGTTGCTCTTGTGACGTAAAGCTGCACGCGAGTTCGCGGCACTCTTCCGCTTGTCAGGCAGATTCGGACACAGGTGGGCATTCGGAAGCGTCAGGACGGTATGGAAGAAGAGTATCGATGGTGTGCGAAGGGTTGCGTCCATACAGGAGGAAGAAAGGTGAGAATCCCGTGGTAGCCTGTGTCGCGGTGTTGTATGCGAACGTTATGAATGGAAGAACGCGGTCCCAGTTGTCATGATCAAATGTCACATACATCGCGAGCATATCGCCGAGTGTGCGGTTGAAGCGTTCTGTGAGTCCGTTAGTTTGCGGGTGGTATGCCGTGGTCCTGCGATGAACAACGTGGCATTCGGAAAGGAGAGCGAGCTTCGACGACTTCCGAGAGAAAGGATCGACCTCGGTCACTGAGGAGTTCTCGAGGCGCGCCATGTCGAAGGATGAAGTAGCGGAGGACGAAAGACGCTACGTCCCGCGCTGTGCCACTTGGTAGGGCAGCAGTCTCGGCGTAGCGTGTTAAGTGGTCCACAGCGACCATGATCCACCGATTGCCATCCGGTGTCAGCGGAAGTGGGCCGTAGAGATCAATCCCGACGCGATCGAAGGGTTTGGCATGGCACGGAAGTGGTTGCGCGGCGATTTGCGACGCTGACAGTCAGGGCAGCACTGAACAAATTTTCGTACGAAATTGTACATTCCGCGCGAGTAGTAGCGATGGCGAATACGGTCGTACGTTTTGAAAACTCCTGCATGGCCACATTGCGGATCGTCGTGGAAGGAGGCACATATTTGTGACCTTAAGCTGCGGGGAATGACCAAGAGCCATTTACGGCCATCGGGAGCATAGTTGCGGCGGTGAAGTTGCCTATCACGAATGGCGAAATGAGCAGCTTGGCGTCGGAGAGATCGGGATGCTGCAGTAGTCGATGATCCGGAAAGATAGTCGAAAAGTGACGCGATCCACGGGTCATGGCGTTGTTCAGTAGCCAGTCGAGAGTTGAGACCGAGAGTTTGGAATTCGTTCCGCAGGTGGAGTCTGCAGGTAGAGGGGAACGGGACAAGGCGTCTGCGTCAGAGTGCTTACGGCCGCTGCGATAGATGACGCGAATATCGTACTCCTGTATTCGGAGTGCCCAGCGTGCTAGCCGGCCGGAGGGATCTTTCAACGTGGCGAGCCAGCACAGGGCGTGGTGATCCGTTACCAGGTCGAACGGGCGACCATACAAATATGGGCGGAACTTGCTAAGCGCCCATACTAGAGCCAAGCACTCCTTTTCACTGACGCTGTAATTGGCCTCTGCTTTCGTGAGCGTGCGACTCGCATAGGCGACGACGTATTCGGAGTAGCCGGGCTTACGTTGGGCGAGGACAGCACCAAGACCGACCCCGCTTGCGTCTGTGTGCACTTCCGTTGCAGCTGTTGGGTCAAAATGCCGAAGAATGGGAGGAGATGTGAGGAGACGACGGAGAGTAGCGAACGTGACGTCGCACTCGGGAGACCAGGAGGAGAGGTCCTTGTCACCGCGTAGGAGATTGGCCAATGGCGACATGATCGAGGCGAAATTTCGAACGAAGCGCCGGAAGTAGGAGCATAGTCCGACAAAACTACGAAGTTCTTTGATCGTAGCAGGTTTCGGAAACTCGGCGACAGCACGAAGTTTCGCGGGGTCGGGTAGAACTCTGTGCTTGGACACTGTGTGTCCTAAGATGGTCAGCTCCCGCGCCGCGAAGCGGCACTTTTAGATGTGAAGCATCTTATGGCGAAGCTTAATCCGGTGGTGGTGGTGGTGGTGGTGGTGGTGTGCCGCGTGCTCACCCTTACTGCGCATGCGCAAACAGTTAAAAAAAAATAAAAATAAAAAACCTCCTCTCCCCCCTCTCTCTCCTCTAGGCATCCCTCCCCGCGGCAACCACACCCTCACTGCGCATGCGCCTCCCTTCCTCTCTCCCCCTCTTACACTCCCCCCTCTCTCCATCCCTGCCCGCGGCGTCTAACTACCCCTGCGCATGCGCGTCCCCCCCCTCTCTCTCCTCTCCTACGCTCCCCCCTCTCTCCTCTACGCATCCCTGCCCACGGCGATCACACTCCCCACTGCGCATGCGTGTCACCCCCTCTCTCTCCTCTCCTACGCTCCCCCCCTCTCTCGCCTCGCGACGCTGACGCAGGCAGCGTCTGCTAGCGAGTTTCTTGGTTGAAAAAACCGACTGCTCGCGCTGAACAACCGTTCACTGGCCATCCCGTATATATGGCAATGGATCTTGACCTCCAAGGTGGTGCCGGTGAGAGATTTCTCCTGTGCGTTGTTGAACAATAAAAATTCGCAGCGTGAGCGTTAACTAAAAGCGGAGTGCGGGTCTCTGTGTCCAGTCGGAGGTCTTCTGTCTCTCATTGCCCATTAGCAGCGATTGGCATTTTCCAGTAGGAAACACTGCTCCATCACTGCCTGCTTTGCGCCTCCCCAGTTTTCTCTCCTGCGCAACGCTGCGATGAGCGCCAGCGTCAACGCCGCCGCCAGTGTAAGCGTTAGCGCCCGCTGCTTCACATCTACACATGGTTCCCTTTAGCGGGAGATGGTGTAATTTTTTTGAGGTTCAGTTGCAGTCCAGCGTTGCTTAAACACGTCAGAACCTGTCGAAGCCGATGTAGGTGGGTAGGAAAATCGGGAGAGAAAACGACAATGTCATCGAGGTAACATAAACACATAGACCACTTGAGGCCACGCAATGTGTTGTCCATGAGTCGTTCAAACGTGGCAGGTGCGTTGCAAAGCCCAAAAGGCATTACGTTAAATTCGTACAGTCCGTCTGGTGTAATAAATGCCGTTTTCTGGCGATCAGCTTCAGCCATCCGAACCTGCCAGTAGCCAGAACGTAAGTCTAAGGACGAGAAGAATTCTGCTCCTTGAAGGCTGTCAAGGGCATCGTCGATGCGTGGCAGAGGATAGACGTCCTTCCGCGTCACCTTATTTAACCTACAGTAGTCGACACAAAAGCGAATAGACCCGTCCTTCTTGCGAACTAGAACGACCGGAGATGCCCAAGGACTTTGGGATGGTTGAAAACACCACGGCGTAGCATATCTTCGACCTGGTCGTTGATGACACGACGTTCTGCAGCAGAGACGCGGTACGGTCTTTGACGCAAAGGCTGGTGCAAACCGGTGTCAATGAAGTGGTGGACTTCCGACGTGCGACCCAAGTGCGGCTGAGAAACATCGAACGATTTGGTGAATTGTTGGAGAAGTCGGAGAAGCTCGGCACGTTCTTCAGCAGTTAGGGTGTCGGCGATAGAACTCGAGAATATGTCACTCGACGAGCCGTCCAGCGTGCAAAGGGCATCGAGTTCAGTCGAGTCAGTGTGGCACGATTCATCAGGCACGTTCAGAAAGAACGAAGAGTCAAGGTGGTCCACGTGACCGAGACATTCGCCGACAAGCAACGTAACCGGTGCTGAAAGGGGATTGTGGACAAAAATATTGCTGCAGCCGGCAGTGATGTCAAGCGTCGCAAAAGGCAGTGGTACGGCTTTGCGGCTCATGAAGATGTCGGAAGGTGTGAAGAAGACGGTAGCGTCGTTGAGGCTGCCGCAGAAGACAGGGACAACGGCAACAGAGGCAGGCGGAATGTAGGTGTCCTCGCGCACGACGAGTTTAGGCGGCCGATCAAGAGCTTCGTGCAATGGTTCTTCACATAGTGACGAAAATACAACTTCAGCGCGTGCGCAGTCGATGACGGCGTTATGACGTGATAAAAAGTCCCACCCGAGGATAATGTCATGCGAGCAGGCAGAAAGAACGATGAACCCCACGACGTACATAGTGCCTTGTATGAATACACGGGCAGTACATGCTGCGAGAGGTGTAACGTGGTGTGCGCTTGCCGTGCGAAGAAGCAGTCCAGAAAGCGGCGTGGTCACTTTGCGTAGCGAACGGCAGAGCTTGGCGGCTATAACAGAAACGGCTGCGCCGGTGTCGACAAGGGCAAATGTTGAAACACCATCGACAGATATGGCGACCACGTTAGCAGGAGAGGTGCGAGGACTTGGGCAGTTCGAAGACGGCGCAGTTCTTGCCTCTCGAACTGCGGCGTTTAGTTTTCCTGGTTTGTGGATCCGGGTCGGCGACGCATTGGGGACGGCGATCGCAGACGAGGAGATGAGGAGCGGGGCGACAGAAACTCCGGGAAGTCAGTGTAAGCATACCGTCGCGAGGGACGGGGAGCAGATAGGCGTAGCGGCTGTCTGTCGTATTGGGACGGCCGGGTAGCGTCGCTGAATGTTTGAAAGCGACGGCGACAATATCGAGCAACGTGTCCTGGAGTACCGCAGGCGTAGCAAATGGGGCGATTGTCTGAAGTTCGCCAAAAATTGCTGACTCTCGGCTCAGCCCAAGATGTAAGAAGAGGGGCGGACTGGTGGGCATATGGCTGCACGGATGGGCAAGGCTGCTGCGGAGGCCTGCGAACCGCCTGGGCATACGTAAGGGGCGCGGCTACGGGCTGCATAGCCGGCGCATACGTAAGAGGCACGGCCACAGGCTGCTGGTGGTGTGCGACAGGAACAGCTTGGGCGACCTCTTCGGCAATAACAGTGCGGAGCGTTGGCGGCAGACGAGAGGACGGCTCCTGTGTGAAAGGGACCATAGAAAGTTGACGAGCAACTTCTTCGCGCACGAAGTCCTTGATCTCCTGAAGCGTCGGTGATAGCTCGGGAACGGTAGCGAGACTCGATAGCGAGTCGGCGCGTGATGAGAACGGCCGTGTCAGGGCGCGTTGCTTCCTCAGCTCGTCGTAGCTTTGACACAATGTGACGACTTCCGCAACAGTGCCAGGATTCCTAGCCAGGATCATCTGAAACGCGCCATCAATCCCTTTGAGGATGTGCTGAATCTTGTCAGACTCGGGCATGGCGGTGTTGTCACGGTTACAAAGAGCGACGATGTCTTCAATGTAACTCGTGAACGTTTCTGATGTTGGCTGTGCTCGAGTGCGCAAGCGCTGTTCGGCGCGGAACTTGCGGACAGCAGGTCGGCCAAACACTTCAGAAAAAGATGTCTTGAAGACTGACCATGTCGGGATGTTGCTTTTGTGGTTGTGATACCACATTTCAGCAACGTCAGTGAGGTAAAATATGACATGAGTCAGCTTGTCGGCATCATCCCACTTGTTATGAGCACTCACCAGTTCGAAGTTGGTAAACCAGTCTTCCACGTCTATCTCATCGGCACCGCTGAAGACCTTTGGTTCCCTGAAGCGAGGAACTCCGGCGCCGTTGCTGGACTGGGCGGAAGAGGCAGGTTGCGCTTCGTTGGTCGTCATGATGGGCGGGAGTGTTCGGCTTCGGAGCTCCAGGTTCAGTTGACGGGGTATCTTCAGCACCCTCCACCAATTGAGAAGAGGTTTATTGGCAGTATGTTTCTTCTGTGGTGATACTGCGAATGCAACCCAGCGAGGCAGACCGTAGCACCGTCTAGCAAGATGGCAGCAACCAGAAGCGCGCGGCGAGCGAGCCGAGCGAGCCGAGCGAGCCCAGCACCCGAGCGTTGGCGATGCTGCTGACCGGCGACGCCTCTTCTTCTTCACAATATATATATATTGTCAAGAGACGTTCTAGGTAAGCAAGCCCTCAGATGGTAGAGCGGAGCAGCGAGAACACAGGGGACAGCACCGGAACAAAGGCTTTTATCACAGACCAGTTGTCCTCTTCTTTCTAAGCCCCATCCCCACTGCCCATTGCGGTCCAGTACAATTATCCCCCCCGGAAAAAAAGAAGCCGTCCCGGCGACTTATGGGTAGGAGAGCACAGGCGGATCGTAGTAACGCTTTAAACGTTCGACATGCACAATTTCGCGCTGCCGGCGGCGCTTGTCCGAAGGTGGTTCAAGGGGCTCCACGATATAATTCACGGGAGACGTCTGCTTTACCACACGGTAGGGACCCTGGTACTTCGAAACAAATTTCGGTGACAATCCTGGGCTTGTGGCAGGCACCCAAAGCCACACTAGGGAGCCAGGATCATGCGATGCAGGCGCGACGGCAGGATCTCGGCGGAGCTTCTGACGTTGCTGGTCCTCAGATGTCAATATGCGGGAGAGCTTTCGGCACTCTTCTGCGTGTGCTGTAGCTTCAGAAAGGGGTGTAGATTCCGTGGCATCAGCGCTATACGGAAGAATGGTGTCCATTGTGGAGAATGGCTCGCGCCCATAAAGTAGGAAAAACGGGGAAAACCCTGTGGTGGCCTGCGTGGCAGTATTATAAGCATATGTCACAAATGGGAGAACATGGTCCCAATTGCTGTGGTCAGATGCGACATACATGGCCAACATGTCACCAAGAGTGCGATTGAAACGTTCAGTAATCCCATTAGTCTGTGGGTGATACGCGGTTGTTGTGCGGTGAATTGTACGACATTTTTCGAGAAGAGCTTCTATGACGTCGGAGAGAAATACGCGGCCTCGGTCGCTGAGTAATTCTCTTGGGGCACCATGGCGAAGTATGATGTGGTGCAGGATAAACGAGGCAACATCGCGTGCGGTAGCGCTAGGCAAAGGTGAAGTTTCCGCATAACGTGTGAGATGGTCGATGGCCACGATTACCCATCTGTTGCCGTCGGGAGTGCTTGGTAGTGGACCATAAAGATCGATTCCTACGCGATCAAATGCATGGCTTGGGCAGGGCAAAGGTTGCAGTGGGGCAGCTGAACGGCGAGGAAGATCCTTGCGACGTTGGCAAGCGAGGCAGGAGCGTACATATTGACGGACGAAGCGGTACATCCCGCGCCAGTAATAGCGAAGGCGTAGGCGCGCGAAAGTCTTTAGGACGCCTGAATGCGCGCACTGTGGGTCATCGTGAAACGCCGCACAGATGTCCGAGCGGAGATGTCGAGGGACCACAAGCAACCATTTTCGGCCTTCAGTCTGGTAGTTACGGCGGTATAACAGCCCGTCGCGAATGGAGAAGTAGTGTGCTTGGCGACGCAATGCCCGGCTGGCACCGGGTGTCGATGGCTGTTTCAGGAAGTTGAACATAGAAACAATCCATGGGTCCTTCTTCTGCTCCAAAACCATGTTCGTAGCAGAGAGGGCGGACTCGGATAACGGGACGCTCTGGGAATTAGTCTCGCCATGTAATGGGGAGCGAGACAAAGCGTCTGCGTCGGAGTGTTTCCTGCCGGAACGGTAGAGTACACGAATGTTATACTCTTGTAGCCGAAGCGCCCATCGAGCTAGACGACCCGAAGGCTCTTTCAAGGAAGAAAGCCAGCACAGGGAATGGTGGTCGGTTATCACGTCGAATGGGCGGCCGTAGAGGTATGGTCGAAATTTGGTTATAGCCCAAATTATCGCCAAGCATTCCTTTTCTGTTACAGAGTAGTTAGTTTCAGCCTTCGTGAGTGCGCGACTGGCGAAAGCGACGACGTACTCATCGAAGCCAGCCTTTCGTTGAGCAAGAACGGCTCCAAGGCCAACACCACTGGCGTCGGTGTGTATTTCTGTCGGAGCGCTTGGGTCGAAATGACGCAGGATCGGAGGAGAGGTGAGAAGACGACGCAGCGTTATAAACGCGGCATCACAATCTGGTGACCAGGTCGAAAGGTTGTGGTCAGCACGTAGGAGCTGTATCAAAGGGGCTATGACGGTGGCGAAGTTGCGGATGAAGCGGCGAAAGTATGAACATAGCCCGATAAAGCTGCGAAGCTCTTTCAAGGTGTTTGGTCGGGGGGAATTCAGCGACAGCTTGTAGTTTCGACGGATCAGGGAGTACCCCGTCTTTTGACACGACATGGCCGAGGATGATCAGCTGCCGAGCGGCAAAGCGACATTTCTTCAAGTTGAGCTGGAGGCCGGCGTTAGCGATGCATGTGAGGACGCGTTCGAGGCGAAGAAGGTGGGAAGGAAAGTCCGGTGAAAAGATGACAATATTGTCCAGATAGCAAAGGCATATCTGCCATTTGAGTCCTCGCAAGATGTTATCCATCATTCTTTCAAATGTGGCAGGCGCATTGCACAGGCCGAAAGGCATGACGGTAAACTCATAGAGACCGTCAGGGGTGATGAAGGCAGTCTTCGGGCGGTCTACTTCAGCCACCGGGACCTGCCAGTAGCCGGATCGTAAGTCGAGGGACGAGAAAAATTTGGCGCCTTGAAGGCAGTCTATCGCGTCGTCAATACGGGGAAGCGGGTAAACATCCTTACGGGTTATCTTGTTGAGTCGACGGTAGTCCACACAAAAGCGAATGGTGCCATCCTTCTTTTTTACCAACACTACAGGAGAGGCCCAGGGACTGTGCGAAGGTTGTATCACGCCACGTTTGAGCATGTCTCCTACGTGCTCGTCGATGACTCGGCGCTCCGTTGCGGACACACGATACGGCCGTTGACGCAATGGCGCGTGGTTTCCGGTGTCGATGTAGTGGACAACGGTGGAAGTGCGGCCTAAGCGAGCTTGTTCGAGGTCGAAAGACATACGATAGCGGTCAAGGAGCGCGACCAACTGGGTGTGCTGACTGGAAGTAAGGTTTGGGTCAATACATCGAGAAAACGGTTGGTCACGAGATGGCTGCGCAGGGAGAACGTCAACGTCCACGGTGTCAACCTGTAGAGGAGCCGAGTCGTCAGGCACATGATAGACAAAGCTTGGGTCGAGGTCCTCAGCATGACCAAGGCACTCGTCGTGGTGCAGGTTAGCTGGACAAGGAAACATGTTGGAAACATAAAGTGCGCTGACACCCTGTCGAATGGTTAGGAGGGCAAAAGGAAGTAACAAGGGGTGACGATGACCAGCAAGCTTAGACGGCGTGAAAAGAACTGTAGAGTCGGAAAACGAAGCGCAGGAGATGGCGACAAGAGCGGAAGAGAAAGGAGGAATGGTAGTGTCCGTGACGACTAACACTCGATTAGAAGCGGCAGAGGAATCTTCAAAAATGTCGCCGCCGAATGGAGACAGGGAAAGCTCTGCGCGGGCACAATCGATAACGGCATGATGCGATGACAGGAATTTTTTGAAGAAATATAGTTTCTTAGTGCGCAGAACGTTTTAGAAAGGAGTCAGATAGGAAAGAGCACACACTTACAACCAATTTATTGCACAGATTGGCGGGAATATATATACATCAAGAGGGCGAGAGTATGACACACAAAAAAGGGGGGGAGGGAATAATAGCGCATGCGCCAGGACATCTTATTCAAACTAGATTTACATTTTAACTTAAAAGATACTTGTACTCATTGTCCAACAGATTAACAGACGGGGCACTTACATACTCAGTTCCGGCCTTGCGTATCAAAAAAGCTTCATGTATTTCACGTGCCCTCTTGTCCCTATATCTCGCCATTACGCGGCATTCATCAAACATCGGGGTGCACCCACAATTGGCACAGTGACTTGCCAAGTGGCTGCCCACTGATCCGCGCATGAGATTTGCATGCTCCCTAAGGCGATCGTTCAGACACCGCCCTGTCTGACCGATGTAGTATCGACCACATGACAAAGAAAGGTGATACACAACGCCTATAATACATTCAACGAACATTTTTGTATGCCTCTTATTACACCGAACATTT
The DNA here is from genome assembly GCA_030522465.1 of Rhipicephalus appendiculatus. Lineage (NCBI taxonomy): Eukaryota > Metazoa > Arthropoda > Arachnida > Ixodida > Ixodidae > Rhipicephalus > Rhipicephalus appendiculatus. Next base: position 75,776 of record JALIZH010019823.1, on the reverse strand, counting down.
GAAGATCCTTCGGAGTTGACTCTTTTGCACAAGGACCCTAGCTTGTTTTTTGCCGTGAAAACAACCTTCACCCCAGTTTTTTCAACAATCCTTTTTAGGCAGTGTGAAACTTTGTGCACATAAGGTATGGCAGAAACTTTCGGCTTTGGCTCTTCCTGAGTTGCGTGCTTTGCATTCTTTCCGTGCTTCATTTCATTCAGAAGTGACTCTGCAATGCCTGAGAGCAATTGATCAGGAAAGCCTGCTTTCTTAAGCCTGTCAACCTGGTTGCCAAAACTGCTCTCAACCTGGTGATGACAGGACCTTGACAGTGATGCCATCATGCATGCCTTCGCAATTCCTCGCTTAACAAGCTTGGAGTGCGCTGAACTAAATGGTAGCAGGGCTTTCTGGGAGCGGGGGGCGTATTGCCAGCATACGTGTTCTGGCAGAAACAAAAGCTCTAGGTCCAAAAATCTAAGTTTGTTATTCTCAGGGAACTCCTGCAGAACAGTGTGACACAAGGCAGAACGCCGATGAGATTTTTAGCATTTTTTTTGACAACATGACTAATCTGCAGCTGACGACGGAGTTCCCTGAGAATAACAAACTTAGATTTTTGGACCTAGAGCTTTTGTTTCTGCCAGAACACGTATGCTGGCAATACGCCCCCCGCTCCCAGAAAGCCCTGCTACCATTTAGTTCAGCGCACTCCAAGCTTGTTAAGCGAGGAATTGCGAAGGCATGCATGATGGCATCACTGTCAAGGTCCTGTCATCACCAGGTTGAGAGCAGTTTTGGCAACCAGGTTGACAGGCTTAAGAAAGCAGGCTTTCCTGATCAATTGCTCTCAGGCATTGCAGAGTCACTTCTGAATGAAATGAAGCACGGAAAGAATGCAAAGCACGCAACTCAGGAAGAGCCAAAGCCGAAAGTTTCTGCCATACCTTATGTGCACAAAGTTTCACACTGCCTAAAAAGGATTGTTGAAAAAACTGGGGTGAAGGTTGTTTTCACGGCAAAAAACAAGCTAGGGTCCTTGTGCAAAAGAGTCAACTCCGAAGGATCTTCAAATGTTCGGTGTAATAAGAGGCATACAAAAATGTTCGTTGAATGTATTATAGGCGTTGTGTATCACCTTTCTTTGTCATGTGGTCGATACTACATCGGTCAGACAGGGCGGTGTCTGAACGATCGCCTTAGGGAGCATGCAAATCTCATGCGCGGATCAGTGGGCAGCCACTTGGCAAGTCACTGTGCCAATTGTGGGTGCACCCCGATGTTTGATGAATGCCGCGTAATGGCGAGATATAGGGACAAGAGGGCACGTGAAATACATGAAGCTTTTTTGATACGCAAGGCCGGAACTGAGTGTGTAAGTGCCCCGTCTGTTAATCTGTTGGACAATGAGTACAAGTATCTTTTAAGTTAAAATGTAAATCTAGTTTGAATAAGATGTCCTGGCGCATGCGCTATTATTCCCCTCCCCCCCCCCCCCCCCCTTTTTTGTGTGTCATACTCTCGCCCTCTTGATGTATATATATTCCCGCCAATCTGTGCAATAAATTGGTTGTAAGTGTGCGCTCTTTCCTATCTGACTCCTTTCTAAAACGTTCTGCGCACTAAGAAACTATATTTCTTCAAAAAATGCAATACCAACCAGCCCAAGTAGCTACTCTTTTGCATGACAGGAAGTCCCATCCCAGGATCATGGCATGAGAGCAGCGAGGCAGAATGATGAACTCAATGTGGTAAATAGTGTCTTCTATAAAAACACGAACTGTGCATTTTCCCAAGGGATCAATCGGCTCGGCGCTGGCTGTACGTAACGAAACGGCTGAAAACAGCGTCGCGACTTTTCGGAGCTTAAGGCGAAGCTGGTCGGAAATCACTGATACCGCCGCTCCCGTATCGACAAGTGCATGAACGGCAATATCTTCGGCATAAACTACAATTACATTCGCAGGGAAAAAATGAGGTCTTGAGCATTTCGCAGAGAGCGCAGTTCTTGCCTCCTGAACTGCGTCCGTCAGTTTTCCTCTTGGACAGCTTCAGGTCTGCGTATTAGGGGGGACAAAGAACGCCGACGAGGGGACGAAGACCGACGGGGGCTGAAAGCTCGGGAAGCAGCAGGCGCGGCGTTGAAGTTCTCAGCAGCAGGAGCAGAGCGAAAGTCATAGTCCGGACCATTGCTTGGTGGCCGCGCAGAGTCTGGAGAATACCACGCACGTCGGCGGCAGAACCGTGCTACGTGGCCAGCGAATCCGCATGCGAAACAGATGGGCCGGTTGTCATGGGTGCGCCACGGGTTGAAAGCAGGGGCCGCAGATTGAGCGAAGTATTGCGGTGCAGGGCGAAGGGGCTGCGATGGTGGATAGTAGCTCCGTGGTGTATAGTTCGCAGCCGAGGGTAAAGGTGAAGTGAAGGTGTTCGTAGGCGCGTACGGCACAGTCGGAGAGGGCGGCCTTGGCCGGGCGACGGCGGCAGCGTAGCTAAGCGGAGCTGTCACTGGAGTCGGCTGATGAGCGATTGGTACGATGTCTGCCACTTGCTCGTGAATGACCTGCCGGATCTCAGGAGTCAACAGCGACTCGGACGCTTGGGCGGCTGGCAGAAGAGACAGTTGGCGCGCGACTTCTTCCCGAACAAATTGTTTGACTTGCTCGAGAAACGATGGGTCGGAGGGGGCAGCACAGGAACTGTTGGTCAGTGCCGAAAGCGTGCCATGTGATACGAGATCTCGGCGCGTAGAAAGGCGTTGCTTTCGCAATTCTTCGTAGCTCTGGCAAAGAGTAGTTACTTCGTTAACCGTCTGAGGGTTCTTCGCCAAGAGCATTTGGAAGGCATCGTCCTCTATGCCTTTCATAATATTCTTTATCTTCTCGTCTTCGCTCATGTTGGCGTTAATGCGCCGGCAAAGGTCAACTACATCTTCAATGTAGCTGGTGAAGTTTTCACCTTTTTGTTGAGCGCGGGTGCGTAGCTGTTGCTCTGCCCGAAGCTTGCGGACGGCAGGGCGTCCGAATACATCTTGGAGTCTAGCCTTGAGTGCCGCCCAGGTAGGAAACTCTGACTCATGGTTGTGAAACCAAATATTGGCCACCTCCGGAGAGATAGAAGCTGACGTAGCTCAGCTTATCGGCGTCATTCCATCTATTAGCCACAGCCACTTTGTCGTACAACGACAGCCAATTGTCGACGTCCTGATCTTCAGTTCCACTGAAGATGGGAGGATCTCGTTGGCGTGGCGTACCTGAACACATAACCGCAGGCGAGGCCTGGAGAGAGTTGGGGTTGCTCGGCCCGGCGTCTTCAGGCATGACAGGCGTGGAGGGAAGCGTCCGGCTTCGGAGTTCCAGGTCTGGAAATACCCAGCAGCTCCACCAAATGTCAAGAGACGTTCTAGGTAAGCAAGCCCTCAGATGGTAGAGCGGAGCAGCGAGAACACAGGGGACAGCACCGGAACAAAGGCTTTTATCACAGACCAGTTGTCCTCTTCTTTCTAAGCCCCATCCCCACTGCGCATTGCGGTCCAGTACAATATATATATATGACTGACTGACGCTCCCACGTTTAAGTACACATATATACCCTATAAAGTGGACGGAGGGATGACCGCCACCGTAGCTCAGTGGTAGAGCATCGGGCGCGTTATTCGAAGGTCGCAGGTTCGGTCCCTGCCGGTGGCAAGTTATCTTTTCGTCCTCTTTGCTTTCTTCACATTTAGATTTCAATTACTTCTAGTAGCTTCCCCTATACTTTCCTTGGCATCTTTGTCTGTTCGTTCTCATTAATACTGTGTTTAAGAAAGCAAAACGAGCCCTTAAGCTTAGAATTCTTTCCTTTATATATATATTTATTTATTTATGAATACTGCCAGTCTCTTTCCGAGACCATAGCAGGTGGGCATACAAGTAAGACATGCAGGTACAAAAACAGGAATCCAGTGCTGTGATAAAAAGGTATACAATGTAGGTATCTAAATAACTGTCAATCAATATCCAAATATTCATACAAAAATCACATACAAATTATACAAATAAATATACGCATACAAAAATACTACAGAAATATACAAGTAAATATACAAGTATACAAGTATAAAGCCATATATTAATATACACGCAATATACAAATATTATAGAAAGTATGCATGAAATGAAAAGTGCTACGCTGACAAGTTACAACAAACGAGAAAACACTCTGTACTGTGCACTCGGCCAGTGATATGCTTCTCATGGGGATGAAATGAATCAGGGGCTGCGAACGTCACTGTATGATCAGATGATACTTTCTATTTTAGAGACAAAGTCTGACAATGAGTTCGTGTTAGTAATCGAGAGATCTAGACAGTTCCACTGTCTGATAGAACGTGGAAAGAATGAGTGCTTGAACGTGTCATTGTGGTAACAGTACTCTTGTAGTGTGAGTGAATGTTTGCGCCGGGTAACACGGGACTCTGATGGACGGATGTACAATCATGTGTCAATTTTATAATAGTTGTGAAGTAGCTGGAATATAAATTTCATGCGCACTTGTTTTGCTCTAATCGCTAGTGTTTGGAGGCCACAGCTTGTCAGCATGTTTGTGGGAGAGTCAGTGCGTTTATATTTGTTGCAGATGAATCTTGCAGCCTTCCTCTGTATATTTTCTAGTTTTCTTATGTTAGTGACTGTATACGGAAACCATACTGTGTTAGCGTTTTCTAATACCGGTCTAATGTAGGTGGTATAGGCCAGAACCTTGGTAGACTGAGGGGCCAGTCGGAGGCATCGGCGTACATAAAACAGCTTGCTCAGAGCGACTGCAGTAATATTGGAGATGTGCGCATCCCATCGGAGATCTGAAGCAATCGTGACACCTAGGTATTTTCGTTCGTCCACTTTTTGAAGCCTAGTGCCTTTGATGCTGTAATCATAATTGATAACGTCTTTCTTTCGTGTTATCGACATACAGACTGTTTTTTTCGGGTTAATCGACATTTGCCACGTGTCGCACCAGTTCGAGAGAAGGTTTAAGGAATTAGTCAGCGCAAGGTGATCTGAATGAGAGTTGATTTCTTTATAAATAATGCAGTCACGGCGAAGAGCCTAATGTTGCAAGTGATATTATCTGTGATGTCATTAATAAAAAGAAGAAATAACAACGGCCCCAGAACGGAGCCCTGTGGTACTCCGGACGTGACGGGCAGGATTTGTGATGGCACTTGCTCAAACATGACATATTGGGAACGGCCAGTTACAAAGTCTTTAATCCAACGTGTTAATAAACCATCTCCAATGACATTTTGAAGCTTTGCAATTAATTTGCTGTGACATACGGTGTCAAACGCTTTGGAAAAATCTAATAGTATAATATCTGTTTGCGCGCGATTGTTAATAGATAGCGCGAGATCGTGAACAACCTCTCTTAGTTGCGTTATTGTCGATAGTCTGCTACGGAACCCGTGTTGACTAGATGACAAAATGCCATTCGTCTCTAAGAAAACGGTTAAGTGTTTTAAAAGTATGTGTTCTAATATTTTGCATGATGTGCTCGTTAACGATATTGGTCTGAAGTTTGAAGGGTCATCGCTATTGCCTGCTTTGGGAATCGGTGTTATTTTAGCTTTTTTCCAGTCATCAGGAAGTTTTGATTCCGCGAGAGATTTGCGGAAAACCAAACCGAGGTATTTACTGCACCATTCTGCATATCGCTTAAGAAAGCAATTGGGAATTTCGTCCGGTCCCGAAGATTTTTTTGGATCTAGTTCAAACAAAAGACTAAATATCCCTTCGTCACTTATTTCTAATGGACTTATTCCCGAAATATCAGGGGGTATATGTGTGTGTATATATATATATATATATATATATATACATATACGGGATATGACGGCGATGCCTACGGCAGAAAGCAGCCGAGAGTGTCTATATAATTGCTTTGGCAATAATACGCCCTCTTAGGACGCGTAGTGGCTGCAGAGCGGAAGCATGAGACTGAAGTAACCAGAAGAATAAGAATGGGGTGGCTCGCATTTGGCAAGCATTCTGAAATAGATGGTAGTTTACCATCATTACTCAATAGAATGGTGTATAGCACCTGCATCTTACGGGTACCTACCTCCGCAGGAAAAACCTGGAGGCTGAGAATGAGAAAGAAGATTCAACTTGAATTGAGGACAACGCAGTGAGCAATGGAAAGAAACGATAGCGGTAACCTTAAGAGACAAGAAGAGAGCAGAGCGGGTCAGGGAACAAACAGCTGTTAAAGGGGTCATGAACCACTCTTCGCGCTTGGCGTGAAAATTACCTTGGAATGAGTCGGACGCCTTACAGGAATACATAGCCGAAAGAATTTTTCGAAAAGCCAAAGTAGGACCGGAGATACAGCGACCGCTATAGTTGGCTGACGCAATCCCCCCTCAACTCACTTCATTGCGCAGGAGAGGGCAGCGCCCTTCTCGGCGTTCCGCCCAGTGCATTACGTCACCTCGCTTCAACGTTGGGTTTCCATTCCGCGAAATATGGCGATGCCGACGGCTGCTGCTGGCAACTCGTAGTTCCGGTCTACAGCTGCTTCGCGCTGCGCTGTAGCTGCCGTAGCTGTGCTACTATAACTGTGTGGTCTGGCGCGGTGTATTCACCTTGTATTCACTATCTCCACTCGGGGAAACTGGACGGCCGCCTTTCTGTCCCGGAAGCTTGCGCGCGGCCACTCGTTTGCTGTTAGTGTTTCTTTTCTTTAGTTTGAAACAATGCCTGCCTGTAGCGCTGTAAACTGCTCAAGCTGACTAGGAAGGTCTTCAAGAAACACGTTTCACGAGAAGTACAGCGAAATTGTATCAAGTTTTGCTCGTTTTAATAGTAAATAAGCTGCGCGATACGATTGGGAATCGCCTGCATTTTTGTGAGCAATACACTTGGCTACATTACAGTCTTTCTGTGTCTGATTCTGCGGCGACGGATCACCTGTGCGACGTTCCACGGGTGTAGCAATAACAGCATCAGCGTCGCATACATCGGCGGAAGATAGTGAAATCGTTTATTATGTGTTGTCGAGGATCAGAACGTCCATCTGGCACGTTTTGTTGAAAAACATGTTAGCGTAACCGCAGATGTGAGCTGCATTCAACTTCCAAGCAAGCTTCTATGCGCGCACGCTCGTGCGTACGCTGGTGCGCTGAGTTCAGCTGACGACAGTAGGCCTCTACTGGAGGTGAGTCATCTTTTTGAAAACTGGCAATGAAGCTTTTTCATATTTCAGCATGCTTATTTATCTGCAACAACTATTATATACTGTGTAATCGGAAACAAGCCCATCCGATCGAAACAGCGCTCTTGATTTATGTTGGCTATTGGCGAGTAATCTTTTGCGACATTGGATGACAGAAACGTGACGTCCGATGAAAGACACCCGCCCACCGACGAGAGTGAGAACCGGCCTCTGTTTGAAAAGAGGGCACCTGAAGAATCCTCCCCCTCCCCCTGGTTACGCCAATGGTCTTGATGTACCATATGAATTCGTGGCCGCACCGCACGTGCTTCCTTTACGTCCCCGTGTTACCAGTCAGCATCCCCTCTATGAGGGCGCGTTGTACCAGTGCTCTTGGCTTTTCAAACTGCGTCCATGTTTCGCGAGGAGAAACGGGCGGCTTCGCCAGGGAAGACAGGTTGCTTGTCAGGAGTTCTCGAGACCTCCGACGCTGTCGTGTGAAATGAGAGAGGCCGACGCCGAATTACGTCCACAGCGTCATTGTTCAAATATCGCAGTGCCGAGCGCTCGGTCGATCCTTTACCTGCCTTCTTTGCTTTCGGTGTATTAACGCGCGCGTGGCCTGGGCTGAACATTGTTGCATTCTCTAATTTGATCTCACTGCAAGTCCCAGATGTTTCTGGTAGTTTGGATCATGAGTAGTGCTAAATATGTGTTTGCGAAGAATCTCATCCTTTTGCAAGACGTGTCCAGCGCTTCCTTCTTTTTTGACAGCGTATTAAGCCCGGTACCCGGCCCCTCAATAGAACCACCGGTTTTACAGTCATTATTCAATTACATGTCACAAGTTTGCCTTCTCGGAAAGCTTCAGTGCTTGACTATTCCACATAAAAAGCCTTAACTTACCTAGTATCTTAGTTGTTAATATTTATTTCAGGTTCACTTGCGTATTCCATATTCCTTTATATTTTCTTTTTAATAATATTTTCTTCCTCAACTTCTCAAATCATGTAATCCCATTTCCCATCCCTATGCAAAGCAGCATACCAGCGGTAGATAGACGCCGGCAAAAATTTCTTTTTCTAATAATGAGTGCCTCTCTCTTACTCTCTTCCTCTGCATACCGGCCTACACCGCCTGAATCCATCACTTCAACCTTACGAAGTTAACAGCAGTACCGTATATCTTCGAGTAAGAGTCTCACTTTTCTTCGTGATTTTGACAGAGCGCACCTTTTACACTGCGCCGGACAGCTTGGTGTCATTTCAAATAAATTTGCCTTGGTCATTATGCTTCCGCTATCGTCCAGCACTATCGCCAAAGGGAACACCATTCTTCCCATGATACACGAAGGCATGTTGCACAATCGGTTACTCGTTTTCTCTCGAAATGCCACTATTGCTTATGTTTACCTCTCGAATGCCTACGTGTATTATGTCATCTTCCTTGCAATACACGGCGCTGAATAAGCGTCTCACACGTCATACCATTTTCTTCAAACTAGTCGGCTGCAATATGTGGTTTGTTTGAAGGCGATGTTTTAATTGTTCTTGCTCGATCTTTGCTCTTGGTTGCTCACTTTTCTTTTCAATTTCGGAATGCCTATTTGAGAGTACGCCTTCTCTAGTACTTGCTGTATGTTCTGAGAGTGATCAGGCGTGAATCAGATAATATTTGCAAAGATCTCGCTGTACCAAACTCTGAAATGAAATGACTACATTTCTTGCATTTATATAGCTCATTCATGTAGAAGTAGCTGTTTCTTCAGTGATATTATAGTTATTGTCATAAATACTGAAAAATGCTGATCACATATAGGATGTATGTAATGCTTAGTGCGCATTTCTTTGCATCGCAGGGTTCCTGGCAAAATGGCAGCGTCGCATGCAGAAACAGGCGGCAAGCATTTGACGACGAGTTCCTTGAAGTGTGGTGTTTGCCAGAAAGTTTTCAAGAGCAAGCAGGGGCTGCAAGGACACTTGTTAGCTCATGCGGGTCTTAGACCGTACGCTTGTAATGCGTGCGACAAAAAATTCGCCCAGAAAGGCCACCTCGTCGTCCACAATCGCACGCATACAGGCGAAAGACCCTACGAATGCTCATCGTGCCCCGCCAGATTCACGAGAAACGCAGATCTACAAAGGCATATCCTGGCCCACACTGGCGAACGGCCACATCAGTGTAAAGAGTGCGCACAGACATTCTCCGTGAAATCCGCACTTATACGCCACGCTCTGACTCATTCGGGGAAGAAAATGTTCGCCTGCGATGTGTGTGGCGCAAAATATTCCCGCAGAGATAACCTGCAGCGCCATACCCGGACGCACACCGGTGAGAAGCCCTATGTGTGCCACCTGTGTCCTGATACATTTGCACGCATAAGGCAGTTAAAAGTTCACTACCTGATTCACATTCGTGAGAGACCTGAAAGTGGCGGCATAGAGAAGAGTGTGAGCTCAATATGCAACCTTTCCCAAAATAACCTTGTCCACTCAAGTATACAGGAATTCGAGTGTAAGTTCTGTGGCCGCAAATTTAATTATAAAGTAAACCTAACAAGGCACATGCGCACACATACAGGTGAGAAACCGTACCAGTGTCACCTGTGCCCTGCCACATTCGCGTACGAGGCTACGTTCGAAGGGCACGTGTCAACACACACTGGCGAGCGACCTCACAGGTGCAGCACATGCGGGAAGGCTTTTGCGGCAACACAGAACGTTTCGAGCCACAAGCGTGTTCACTCAGTGGCAAGAGGGATCGTTTCATGTTATAAGCAAATTCTCTCAAAAAGTAGCTATGCTAACGGTCATTTCTGTGGCCGAAAATTTTACCGGAAAGAAGGACACACAGCTTAGAGCCTCTGAGAAGATGTACTGCACATTGTCGACGAGGCGTAGCGGTGGCGCGGACACCTGGCTGGACTGACGTGGAAGAAGTTCTTTGGAAACCAAATCCTCACCTACTAAGCTGTACGGACATATGTGGGAGTGGTGTATCCGATCGCATCGGCAGTAAGCTTCCATACATTGGGAAAGTATTCGCTGTCAAATAGTACCTCACTCGGCGCACGATCGCCCACAATCGCAGGATGCCATGAGTGATGCTGAAAAATTCTAGTAAGGATAGTCACAATGAGCACAGTAGCGGTGTTGTTGTGATGCACTGGCGTTCTTTAAACCCCGCTACATTTCAGGCAAACAATTGTTTAAAACCGGCAATACGAGTAAGAAGCTGCGTGGCTTCCGTGCATAGAGATGGAGAATTGCCACCAGCTCTAGGTTGCTGCGTCATATGCTGACTCATCAGTTTTGGAGCGATCCAGCCACCCCTTGTGTGTCAAGATGTTTCGCCAGGAGTAAATGCTGCAATACTACACTTAGGAACCGGTCATCAGGGTGGAAACGTCAAGATAGCACATGTTGACATTCCTTAGCTTTTGACCGTGGTCAGGTGATTGTCGTGCCAAAGCTTTTGCTATCAAAGGAACCGATGGCATAAACACGGCAGCAGAGTGTCCTTATTCCATGGAGTCTGTCCTGGCATATCTCGCACACAAAACCATCTGCATATTTAAAGCTCTGTAAACACGGCGAAAGATCCAGTGGACGGCATCCTGGCAGTGTTCATTCGTACGAACCACTGGTTAAAATCACTATCTTTAAGAAACCGCACCCAGAGTAAGGTGGTACCAAATATTTCTTTAGCATCGCTGCGCGCACACTGACTGCAGGAGGCAGAAACCATTAATTTGTTAACTCATTCCAATTGGGTCGTTGTACGACGTACTGCAGCACGTACGCAGCCAATGCAAAATAGGCAAGTTATTTGTCATGTTCTGTATTCACTTGAATTTCTGTACTCCTCTTTTACCTCTGTTCCTTCATGATGAGGTACAAGTCTAGTTTGCTGTATATGTCATAATACTTACTGTTGCTTATCCGCTGAGTGTTTGATATTTGACACCTCGTTTGTCTGATGAAATAAAATCCGAACCTGAATATCGGTTACATTCCTGATTAAGTGATGCCATGCTAAGCAGATGGCGTTGGCGTGATGCTATAAATAAAGTTGCCGGGGTGAAATGAACTCGCTCTTGCAAGCGAGTTCATTTTCTTGCTGTGGGTATAAAACTTGCCTCATGTGGACAATGAACTGGAGAGGCCAATTGCCAATATAGGTGGGCTAACATATGCGAGCAGCCTTCCTAGTTTCCATTCTCACATCTTTCTGTTGGAAAAGCCCAGCATATACGGCTCATATAGACGGTCTGTGATGCCGGCAATGGTGGTGGTGGTCGTAAAATTTTAATTTCCAAAAGAGGGGTCCTGGAGGACAGCCGGCTAAGTACTGGGCGTAGAGCGCACCTCCTATGTAATAGCTAATGCATTTCTGCGCACCTGTGATGCCGCAGAACGCTACCGTTATCTCTGTGCTCGCCTAATGAAGTTAGCATTTAGCAGCTTTTATGCACCATTAAGTTACTTCTACCCCGCCATCATTTGGCATCATAAAGAATAAAGCTGACGTGGCAATAAGGATCACTGTAGTCTTAGTCATCAAGAATAAGGATGATGAGAAAACTGAGAAGGTTGGAAAGAGAAAAGGAAGCGACAAAGGGATGCTTGGCGCACTGACAGCTGGGCGAAACGGATTGAGTACAGGTCTACTAGAGCATGTGCGGTTCGCTGCTACACGCCACCCAAAAATCTCGTTTTTTGCAGCTTTTCGTACAATATTCTGAGCCATTATTGCATAGAACATGGGGGCCAAGAATGCGTTGCTCTAAAACTATTCACCTGCAACGAAGTTCTTATTGTTTAAGATCTACAAAACGGTGGTTAGCCGCGCTATTCGTTAGAACACGAATCTCAGCGTCAATTCACACGGCTTGACTGTTCAGCTTTCCACGCCAGGTCTCAGAACGGATTTCAAATATACCCTAACCCTCGTGAAACGTCAATTGTGGTTGCAGTGCTGGCTATGCAATTTTATAAACATTACATATGTACTCCTATGATACAACCGTCACATTGGGTTAACGTCAGTTGTAGTTAATCGTCATCCACTGAAGTAATAGTAATAATATCTGGTGTTTTACCTCCCAAAATCATCCACTGAAGTTTATATATGTAATTTTAATTAATATCGTGGGTTTTACGTCCCAAAACCACGATATGATTATGAGAGACACCGTAGTGGAGGGCTCCGGAAATTTCTACCATTCGTTGTTCTTTAAAGGGACCCTGAAACGGTTATTTGAAGCTTTGTCAGCGTTTAGGCTAGAGCATCATCGAACCATTGGCACCACAAATTTCGCTGCACGCCTTGTACCAAGGCGGCTACGGCCAATTATATAATACCCTCCTTCTTACCCCTGCCTTGCCTCCTCAACTCATGATACACGCTGGCATCGCTGGCGATCGCAGAGCTCATGTGAGCACACTCGACGATTTGAGCTTCGCCCGGTGATGACCTCTGAGACTGCACGCCGACAGGTTGCGTGCATCTCGGAGACCATAGCCCCAGTGCGCCCGGCAGCACGCACGCCGTCTGGCAACAGAGACATCGCGGAGGGGTTGATATCTGCTCCGACAGGTGCCGCCACCCTACCAGCCAATTTTTCGTGCGCGCACACCGCAGCCAATCAGATCGTGCGCAGACTGCGTGTCATACTGGGGAGGGGCGGTTGAAAACGCGTTGGGCTGAGCCGCAGTGATCTGCAGCGATCCGCAGCTTTATGGCGTTGTAATCAATTACACAGTGTACGCAGAGAGCTTAAATTAGCCTGTAAATGAGCCTTAGGACTTGGTCTACTGGCTCAATGTGTTTGTACAGAATCGTCAAAACCGTTTCAGGGTCCCTTTAAAGTGCACTGACATCGCACAATACACGCGCCTCTACCATTTCACCTCCATTGAAATGCGACCCCCGCGGCCGGGATCGAACCCACGACCCTTGGGTCAGCAGCCGAGCACCCTAACCACTGCTCCACCATGGCGCACTTGATTTATGAAGCAGTGTCCAGGGCTACTATCCTCGCGAACGCAAGCGCTACATATCAGCTTACCGCTTCTGGTGTTGCTAATACCCATGTTGCTGTTGTCATCGTTACGCAACTGTAAACTGGCTACATAAAACATGTGTCACTGTTAAACATATGTCTGTGCGTACAACATTTGTACATACCTTTAGCGTTATTTCATAACGTCTCGCTCATTAAAAAAATTACAACACAGTCACCTTCCCTCCGCATGCTTCGCATAACAACGATTCCCAAGGTACGTGGGATCTACAGAATTTTTTCTCTTTAGTGCATGGAAACAATGCCATAAAATCTTATCATCTATTTCAATACAATTCAACGCTCAAGATACACACTCTGTAAACTTTGCAAACGCTTCTGTTATGTCTCACACTTTTCTCTCACAGTGCTTTTGATCGGCGCGGTGTGCCGCCTTCTTGGAGCTGTACAGTGAAGTAATTCATACTCTCGCTATCTTGTCCTTGTGCATTGTGTAACATCAAGGCAACTCCTGGCACCTCGTCGAGTGGTCAGCAATCCGACAGGATGCCCTGGGGTTAGCCCCGGGCCAACGAAGACTCCGAGGTGGGACTTAGGCCTAACCGCCGGCAGCAGCGGCGGACGGAACCGAGGTCAACAAGGTGCGTTCGTCTCGCGTCCGGCAGTGATTCGGCACTTGTGCGCGACAGCAATGTCAACGAACTGTGACGCAGCTTCAGTACTGAGCGAAACGCAGGGCTCTGCTGAGGCAACGACTGGTGATATGGACACTAGTACACCGACGCATAATGAACCGAGTGCCTCTGGCTCTGGCAAACGCCGAATAGACGCTTCGTCTCCCGCATCTACTGCGTCGGTGGCCCCTCCGGCGTCTAAACGCAGTTGTGTTGCTCCCAACGACGACTTCTCCGCGTTCCGTGCTTCTGGGCCTGTTTACAAAGTGGCCATTAAGCCCTTAGCTTGCTTCGATGTGGCATCGTTCTCAAACCGTGCACTTCAGCGTGCATTGAATTCCTGCCTCAAGACAAGCAACTTTCAAGGGTTTGCCATCCACAAATCCACGAACACTGTATCGGTCTGGGTGCGCTCCCTCCAGGATGTGGATCGACTACGTACGCTGCAGGCTGTGGCCACGTCTGAAGAAACAACAGTACCTGTGCAAGCCTACCTGACGTCGGGTACCGACCTTCGCCGCTATGTTGTCACCGGCGTGGATATGGGTGAAAGCCCAGAGGAGTTGGTGAGGTGTCTAACTTGTGCCTCGCACCAAGTGGTGAGTGCTCGTTACATGGGAAAAGGTCGAACGTGTCTCGTCACTCTGAGGGGTCCTCCAACTGCCCCCGAGCGCATTGTTTACTATGGATGCTTACTGCAGTTTCGTCCCTACCGGCCATCAGTAGTTCATTGCTACAGTTGTTTCCGTACTGGACATATGCGCTCCTCGTGCCCGTATGGAGTTGATTCCAACATGGCAGCGGGAGATGCACCTACATATAAGTGTGGCTTGTGTAAATCAAATGACCATGCAATAACAGACAAGGCTTGCCCCACCAAGCAACAAGCCACGAAAGCTAAGCGGAAGGCACGCCGCAAAAACTTCAACACAGCAAACCCAGGCGCTACTAGTGCAGTGCTCACAAAAAATCGCTTTGCACCACTAGAAGAAGAAGAAGATAATGATGATCATGACACTCAATCAGAAGCTTTTCTTACGCCGCCTAATCCCCTGACATACTGCGAGGCAGTAAAACAGAAACGTCCCAAAAACAAACAAGTGGCCACGCCGTCTTTGAACGAGGAAATTGACTCAGATCCTGCCTTAGCTGAGCTGGATAAACGCTTGGCATCTCTGCAAGAAGAAGTCCGTCGACTGACGCAGCGTCGTGCCGCAATACGTCAACGCATCACCAAATCACCCGAACACCGCCAGAACACACAAGCGTGTGTGCCGGAGAGTCCATGCCACCAGTCTCAGCCTGTGCCTGTCTCACCTGGTGCCTTGTCGGCAACGGAACTGCTGCAGTTTGTAGCCAAACAACTGCAAAACATATCAGTGGTGTTAGCAGCTAACCTTCCAAAATGACTTCCCAGGTGATCAACCAGTCTCTCCCTGGCGTTCTACAATGGAATTGCCGCGGATTGAAAACAAAGATTGGCGAGCTTCATCAGCGCATACGCATGAACAAACTGTCTGTATGGGCGTTGCTTCTACAAGAGACCAATTCATTACCACGCCTCTACGGTTTTAACGCATATGCTGACCCCTGTATCGTAGACAAGCGCTGCGGCGCTCCCGACTGTACCCCTGGAAAAGTGGCTGTGTATGTCACCAACAAACTTCCGCAGTCACCCATCCCCCCTGACACATTGGTGCAATCGGTGGCAGGAAGTGGTTGCCGTGTTGGTTCGACTCCATCGCACTGACGTGATTCTGGTGTCCTGTTATGTGCGACCATACAGTGGACAGAACTCGCACATTAATCTCGGGTGGTTGCGACATCTACGGCGGACGTACTCTGGTCGACCAATATTAGTGGCGGGGGACTTTAATGCGCCGCATATGGCATGGGGTTACCCAACTACGAGCAAAAGGGGTCAAATGGTGATGGAAGCATTCGTGGACGCACAGTTCGAGCTGCTAAATTCACCAGACTCACCAACTCGACGCCGCGACCATGCGGGTGTTCCTGCTTACTCTCCCGACCTCACTTGGTGGCTCGGCCATGCATCACCCAGGTGGAAACAAGAACCAGATTGTTGGGGTAGCGACCATTACCCCATACACGTAGGACTGCACGCGGATAGACCACAAGGTTTGCGCCGTAAGTGCCATGTCACGAACTGGGATGTATTCCGCATTAAGTTAAGTGAGTGGATATCTTCAACTGCGGTGGCCACCGGTGAAGATCCATTAGACGTCATTCGAACTATAGTGTCCAAAGCTACCGAGAGTTCCTGGGTCGACGAGTGCCGCCCCACACCTGATCTACAACTGCTACGCTTGTGGGCAGAGCGACGTCGTACAGAAAAAGCTCTTTCTCGCTACCCAGATTCTTTTGTGGATCGGTACAACCTCAACCGACTGACTGCAGTGGCTCGCAGACATGAAAAGCGTCTTTCCAGAAGCAACTGGATGCAATGGTGTGCGTCGCTTGGCCCTTCCTCTACAACTCATTCGATTTGGCGTACCTTTCGGGCGATGGAGCGAGGTGCACGAGTACCTGATTCGGTATCCACAGCGTGTCTGGCGTCTGGGAAGGATCCTGCTCTATTTGCACCGGAGGTTGCGAGGTCCTTGTACCCAAACTTCGACAGTGCCCCAACCGCATCCCCAAGGCCGTTCTTCATTCCGAAACAGGCGGGAGCAGTCCCACGCCCCGAAGATCTCGAAGGTATGGAGTCATCATTTACTATGGCCGAGCTGTTGGCGGCGATTGACAAGGCTAAACCTCGGACAGCTCCAGGCATTGATGGCATAACATATGAAGTGTACAAAAACATGGAAGGGCCGGCCCTTATGTGGCTTCTGGATACCATTAATGGTGTCTGGATATCGGGAGAAGTCCCAGCGTCATGGAAACATGCGGTTGTTGTAGCCATCCCCAAACAAGGCAAACCCAATGGCATTCTCGGGAACCTGCGACCAATTGCACTCACTATAACTTTATGTAAACTCCTGGAGCGAATGGTGGCTACGCGCCTTACGTGGTGGCTGGAACACTTCAAGTGGTATCACCCCGCCCAGATCGGATTTCGGCCTCAACTTGGAACCGAGGATGGCCTAGAGTACCTCTCCTCCGCGATGCTTATAGGTGGCCGCTCACACCGCGTACGAACTTTGATTGCAATGGACATACATCGAGCCTATGACAACGTCAGCCACGAAGCAATCCTTGAGGTTCTTCAATGGATTCGCTTGCCTGGTCGTGTCCGAGCATTCATCAGTTCCTTTCTTGGAGAGCGCTCCTTTTCTGTCCGCATCTTGGGTAACAGCTACGGCCACTTCAACACGCGACGTGGTGTTCCACAGGGGTCTGTTCTTGCGCCAATTTTATTCAACGTTGCACTACTACCGATGGCGTGGAAGCTATCAAGCATTCCCGACTTAAAATTTCTGATGTATGCTGATGATGTGACTGTGTGGTCGACTCACTCTTCTTTGGACCATCAAGTGCGGGCACTGCAGGCAGCGCTCGATGCAACATTTTCCTGGTGCTCTTCAGTGGGACTCACACTCTCACAAGAAAAGACTACCTACATGAGCATTGCCAATAAGTGGGGCCGCCGCAAGCTTGACCGAACCCCTGTTCGACTTACGCTTGATGGTCGTGTTCTCACGGAGGCGTCTACAATCCGCGTCCTTGGTGTAGACTTCTCTGCATCTGGATCGGCCTCCCTATGGCTGCGGTCTGCACGCAGAGCCGCCTCCAGCATGCTGCATCTTTTTCGTCGCATCGCTCAGCGAAGTGGAGGAGCGCGAACTCGCATCGCACGGCAACTGGTATGCTCGGTATTCCAGCCTCGATTAGTGTATCAAGCACAGTTCCAGCACTTCACGAAAGCAGAATGGGCGCGATTGGAAACTCTGAATCGTGAAGCCATGCGTGTGATCACAGGCCTTCCAAGGTTCACTCAGATTCCGACACTCCAGGCAGAAGCACAGCTCAATACTCTAGACGAGCTCATTCACCAAAGACGCAAGGCAAGGATGATAAAGCACAGCAGTGTTCCTGCGGCTGCTGCCTTAGCGCATTACATGGACCCTAAAGCCCCTTCGCTTGACCAACCTACGTTGTCAGTGCCACCATGGGATCATTGCCAAGTGACCACCAACAAGCCTCTGGGATGTATCCGTCAAGAGGTGAACGGACACACTATCTCTAGGTGCAAACCGTTCCGCCCTTTATTTCCTGCATCTCAGACACTTGAACTAAGAGCATATGTGGACGCCGGGTTGACATCGTCTATACTGCACACTTCCTTAGTGTGCCCTTCTCATCCACATGTCAACCAGACCTGCTCTTATGCGTTAGACATTCCCATCATATCCGTCCTAGCAGAGTTAGTTGCTCTCTGTGATGGTCTTGCCGCACTTCAACCGCTCGTCGAGATGCACCACCCATCAAGCCTGATCCTTTACACGGACTCGACGCAAGCTGTTCGCGTACTTCGTCGCGTTGACCGTTCTGTGGGTGTAGCAGAGCAATTTCACCGTTGCGCTGCAGCTTATCCGTGCTCAGTTCGAGTGTGTTGGATCCGCCGATCTAGTGTCCTGGCTCATGCCGCGGCAGATGCCGCTTGCCATCCTGTAACCGTCATGTACCCCTTACCTCTGCTCCTGCTGCCACCTTCTGACACTGTGGACATTCACAAAGAAAATCTTCGGCGCACCACGCGAGCTCTCATACCTCCGCGTGGTCATGACCTCCCGAGTGGACTTACTCGTCAAGAGGAGGTATCGCTCCGAAGGGTTCGCGTGGGTGCAGCTGTGACGCCTTCAATCCGCGCGAAGTGGGGCTACACCGACACAACTTCAAGCTGCCCATTTTGTCCTGCGCCTGTGCGGGAAGCAGACCTGAACCACCTCCTATGGACATGCCCTGGGCTTCAAGCGGCTCGTCGACGCCATCTGCGGCGTGCGGGACTTCAGCACACCAGGCCGCCTGACTTGCAGCGATGGATTTACGGTCCGAACCATAGGTCCCTCCTGGACTTCATGGAGGAAACACAGCTACACAGTTTTGTGTGATATGTATTGATGCCGTAGGGCAAACTCACGCAATAAAAAAAAAAATTCATCATGACCGTGACATCCGCGATTAGCTCCTGCTACGCCTCATTACTACGCGTCGGTCCCATTCGGCGCTTCTCAAATAGGAGAAGTGCAATTTCTTCAACGCCTAAAAACACTGCGAGGTGGCGACCTAAGCCCAAGCGACCACACTAATACCATCCATTCATATGAAAAATGGCTCTGCGACGCACGCCTGCCTCGCCTGGCTGCAACACCGCGTTCCCCGCTTACAATCGCCCTGAGAAAAAAAAGTCACAGTTTCGCCACAAGGCGAAGCAATGAATGCGATAGCAACAAATTGCAATGTCAAGCGACGAATGGCAAGCAGGTCGAAACGTGCAGCGCGCTGCTCACGCACACATGACGCACGAAAACAACACGCACAGGACGAGAGCGAACTAAAAACATTCACAGCTCGACACTTAACGCGCTGCTCAAACAAAAAAGACGCACGAAACGTATTCACATGTACAGACGAGCGCGAACTAACAAGTGTCACACTTGTTACTTCGCTGTGTTTGAAAAGCGTGCTCTTTTCGCAAACAGGGGCACTGCAGCGAGCGATGTGACCTTCGCGCCCGGTAACTACAACGTTATCGTTCCGGCAAAAGCCCCATTCTCCGCCACCGCGAGATAAGCGCACGCGCGCACGGGCATCTACCCTCCCCCCACCCCTTCGGGCTAAGGGCGCGCCGGAGAGGTAGGAGCGCCTGAGAGTGCGCGTCGCGACGAACGGGGCGCCCAGCTAAGCCCCTCCGAGCGCGGCCTTTGCGCCATCTCGCTGGTAATGCTGAAAACACGATGAAAACTCGCTGTATATGAAAAGCTCGCTGTTTGAACGTTGAAGGACGTTCGCCTTCGTGGCTGAGCGGTTAGCGCCGCGCGCTGCAGAGCGAGAGGTCCCTGGTTCGATGCCGCGCGTTGGAAACATTTTTCTGAATTATTTTTCTTTGAGATTTTTATAAATATAAAGATACATATACATATACGGGACATGACGGCGACGCCAACGCCGACGGTGAAAACCAGCCGAGAGTGTCCATATCATTGCTATCGCAATAAAATCGCAACCCGGGCTACAGGGAAGACACCACGCGCGTTGCGTGTCCTTCTAGTCCGGCCGTAGTGTTCAATAATTCTTTAACATGCCGCGACATGGCGACCTCAGAGCAAATACCGAGTTTTATCAGAGACGCTCTTCTAGCTGCCTCACGCTCTCACTGTTAACTACTACAGATACGACAAGGGTTTCTTACTTTCTTTATTCATTGATCATGAATGTTATTCGCCGGAATAAAGATGTGCCACCAAGCGTCTACGTGCATGAAGTTTATATAACGGACGCTAGAGGAAAAGCTGGGCCGATAAAGCTATAACCACGCGAGCAGCGACATGTTTGTACATTGTCAGTGTTGCCATTACAAAAATTTGCAGAAGCACGAAATATAGCTCTTCGCAACACTGGAATTCTCGCAATATATTTATCAAACAAGCGTGTTCACGCAATTTAAACGGACGTAAATTGTTTCATGTTAATATCAACTACTTTAGGTGAGATGCAATGGCCATTTATGCAATTTAATGCGCGAGCGAAGGAGCTTTTTTTAGTGTTTCTTCACTAGGCGGCGCCACCTTCCTTGTACCGTGTCAACATTCGAAAGCGTGGCTGTGCGGCCGATTGTGCCAATGCGCCGGCTTGATTGCGCATCCTCTGAAATGTATTGTCTCGTCGTCCGTGTTTTTTGTTGCCATGAGCCAACAACTCCACTTTATGTTACAGTCTCTAACTGCGATGAAACAGAGAGCCATGAAAGAGAAATAAATGGCAGGGGTGATTGCATCATGCAGGGGGCGAGTGCGAGTGCGATGTCACCCGAAAGCTGAGCATCGTTCCATCATGGCGGCACCCGTGCGGTTAGAGGTCTTAATGCATGGGCCCTGTGGGGAGCCTTTCCTCTAGAGTCAGTATATCAACTATATGTCTACGTGGGTGCATCCACGTTCAACTGCGCTATCCGCCTCGTGCGCTGCTGCTTTGAACTAGAGTGTACTAGAATGGGAGAGTGGGTCCACTGGAGTGGGTGGCAAGCGGCACCGGTGAAGCAAAAAGCGCTGAAAATTTGCGGTGGCGCTGCAGTCGCCTTCACCTGAACTCCGTCTGCTCCGGCGGTTGGGCCGGTGGAGCAGCGGCCCAGCGGCTGGCAGTGCCCGTGCTGTGCTGACAGCGAGAGTGCCGAGCTGTCGTCTGCTCGGCGCGGCATCGTCTGTTCGATGCACCGCCGCTCGGGCGTTGCTTTTACCATTTGTTCGCTAGCTTCTTTCAACCTTGTTGGTGTGAAAAAAAATCGAACGCAATGAAGCTAGCCCTGCTGCTATTAGATACGAGTGGGGTATTTAGCAAAATAAACGTAGTGTCTCCCTATAGTTGAATTAATCGCGAGACGTGGGGCGACGCAATCCACGGATTTGCACGAACGCTGGGGGGATACGCTTGAGACGCGACTGATGCACTAGATGCACGACGGCCAGGCTGCCGCCGGCGGTCGCCGCGCGCGGCCGTAACCATGGCAACATGAGCGGTAACCATGGTAACCTTCAGGTGAAGGCGACGGTGGCACCGCCTGGATTTTCCGAAAAAAATGCCTCAGCGCGGAGCCGTGTGTGGACCCACTCCCCCCATTCTAGTACACTCTACTTTGAACTATTGGCCTCGAGGAGTTACGGAGTCGCCCTCTATCGGACGCGCATCGATTGCGTGCTAGGCAGGATACCGCCGCGCGCTCCCCGTAGGATCTGCTGTCGGCGCTCTACCAAACACGTCGCGGAAGCGCTCCAGAACATTTCCGTGCGTACTTTCGAAGCGAAATATGTTCTTTGCTGTTAAAATAATAATTTTCGACGAACAGGAAGCACAATATAGTTTACAGCCGCTGTCTCTTTGCAGAAAACGGAGCGCCCGCTTCACGCAGTCACCGCGATGGAGACCCCTGAACCGGCTTCTAGCGTAAAATGTAGTCAGTCGCTGAGTGCAAACTATGTGAAATATATTGTTAGAGTAGACTGCCAGTATAACCAAATGGAACATAAAAGAAAGAAACCTCAAGCCAGTGATCGCATGGGTTCGCGGCGACCGAGGGAGCTTTTGCGTGTATGAGCGTCTGCATGTATTTTCGTACTGATGGTTTCGCTTTCGCTGCGAGCGTGTTTTGGCGCCGTGCCTTGAACTCTAGGCCTTGAAATATGAGAATTTGTGAGTACACAAACAACTATTGTTGCGCGGGCGCTATCAGAGCAGTTGAAAAAGAATTTTGCTACAATTACAACTTCGGTGCGCATATGGAAACTTCTGATGTCCCGTCCAGATGATTCAACGTTTTTTTTCAATGTCATTTGACATGTTGCCTCGCACTGCATATTTATCGGTCTTCTAAGCGAGCAATTCCCGCTGCTTCAGTTATTTCAGTGTGTTCGTTTCGTTTGGTGCTCACGAAGTGTGGGAAAGTGCGATATGCCTTTTTAATATGGTCCTTAATTATCGTTCCCTTTGCATTCCACTGAAATTGCCGCTCTCTGCCATAAAAAAATTGATATACCAAAGCTTCACCACTTCGAGATTGCTGGTGGAAGGGGAAGTGGTCTAAGAGGCCACTTAGTAGAATGTAACGACAAGGAAACGAAAGAAAATACAGTAACGTACGTTTGCCGGACTTGTTCCGCAAACGTCGGTGCGAACAAGAACCCACATGAACTTCAAATGGCGGTGAAAGAAAGAGAAGTTATTGCTGAAATATGCAGCTGCAAAGCAGGGTAACAACAACGCGCAAAGAGTGAAATGCAAAATTTTAATCCCCAGCATAATTTGGCGAGTTGCCCAGCAATTAAGGCACTATGTCGTGTCTAACGCGAACAGCGCGTAGCATCTTTTCCACATAAGTAAATAAGGCTCCAAGAAAATGCATGGCGCTGGAGAGGCCCAACGTGACTTTTAGAGTGGCACAAATAAATGTGGACTTTTTAGCACGTAATGTTCGCGTCATGAGATTGCACGACTGACTGAAAGAATGTTATTGCCAACATAAATGCAGCACACAGCAGCCGCAGCATTTGACTCGCTTGCTACGTACATCCACCAGCAAACGTCGTGTATCGCTTATGAAGGCGAAAGCCTTCGATGCCACATCAAACGAGAAGATGGACCTTCGGCGTTCCGCGTCGGCGGCGTCAGCACGAGTAAAGCAAAAAAAATCACCATCACGTGATGACGTCACCATATGACGTCATCATGACGTCACAGCTTGCCCAAATTTGTGACGCCGTATAACGTCGCCATGACGCCACACAAGGTGATGTCACATATTGACGCATTCACACATGTTCGCTTTTCACAGCCTTCATGATCGGTGGGTCGATCATGGAGGCAGTGCGAAACCGCGTTAACTGCCGAAAGTTTTTGGATAGGGGCGGGGAAAATCAGTACATCGACTAACAAGAAGGAGAAGGTGGCTTTCGCCTTCCGGCCATCTTAAGGGAAAGCATAAGGAACCCTGTGAGTTTCTAACTCCAACGTCTCTAAACAATGACTCAAGTATATACAACCCATATTGTAGACGCTGAGCACGGGGCAAGAAGTCACACAGGAACGTTCTGAGATGGCATCGCGCGAGGTAAAAGGCAGCGCCTTTTCCATTCTGCGAGCGATAAGCACCGTTAGCTGGCAGGAAACGCGTGCGAACGATCGTCTCAGAGCGTGCTATCTGCTACTCGACATCACAGCCCCGACGCAGTAGCGAAAGTCGTCGTCGCGGAAGTGCTTGTTGTACACACGAGTGGTAGCCGATGGCTGCTTAGAGGTTCTTAGCTCCACAACCCACTCTTCACGCAGTTTCTTGCCCACAGGCACCGGTGCAGGCTTACACCGGACTCCGTTGTGTACGTCCGGCACTGCGGCACCGAGCAGTAAGAGCTGCATATTCATCGCCTTCGGAGGCAGCCACTACTGTTCCAATCGGTTCAGTTGTGTTCAAAATGCGAGAAAATTTCCGCAATCGTACAGACCGAAGCGCAGGTGGAGCTTGAAACTCGTTTAGAAAGCACGCGGCGGCGCTCCACAAGCAGCCGACGCGGCCGCCGAGACCGCGTGATCCTGCCGAGCACGTCACGCCGACGGTGGCGCCGGCGTTTCCAGTGGTGGCCCTCGAGGCCAATACAGGTGGCGCCACCAACGGCGGGCGGTGGCGAAAACCTGATGCGCGCGGCTCATAGAATTCTTGCGCAAAGCGCCTGCCACTCGCCGTTTCTTTATTCAATTTTCATTCTGGTTTGATGTTTGCAATGCCGAAGCTGCTCCAATAAACAGCCATGCCGCTTCTTACGTTCATTGTTCAATTTTATTTGTTTGAAAATGGTAGGCCTGTTCTTTATCACTGTGCGTGAGCGCGATGCGCTGCGTACTTTTCTTACGTGCATACGTTTAACGTTTGCGTAATCTGTTAACGCAGATGAAATAAAAACTGTTGCATATAAAACAGTCATCTGGTTTTATTCAGCCTCCTAAACAGTACAACAACAATGCATATTCTGGTAATACGTCTTCTTGTTTTACTCAACATCCTAAACAGTACAACAACAATGAATATTATGGGTATACGTCTTCTTGGAAACGCACAAGAGGCACGCGCTTTTATCGTCTCCGAACACCTAAAGCACTCAACTGTACAACCAATTATGTCAAGAAAACCGATAGTTAGCTTTTTAATGCTTTAGCAGGCGTCATACAGCTACATAATAATGTGTGAAAGTACTAGAGCAAATGATCAAAAAACACTCACACGGAGTCTTCCTTTTCTGTTTTGTATTTCATTTCGCAGACCATGAGATACTTCAAACTGCATTACAGTCACATAATTCTGAAAATCTAGTGACTTCCATCGTTTATGCCACAATCATCTATCACATGCGTTTTAATTTAAACATGTGGCAACACTGGCAAGCGTGTGGTATGTATCGCGTATGCTAGGTTCACCTTTGGTACGCGAAACGCCGCATAAAATACGATTCTAGAAGTAATGTTTGCGCACAAGTGAGCAAAAAGTAGGGCAGCGAGTAACGGCGTCACTCACTTTTGCAAAACGGTATTCCAACTGCAATTCAACATTAACCGACGCAGTTCGATTAACAACTCACTTATTGTTACCGCACAGTGGCATCAAGTTGACGCGCGAAGCCAAGCGTGGTATCTTAACTTTAGCACAATCGCGCGCGTACAGTACGCCAGTATATTCTGGGATAATGTCGTAAAGGTTGCCGTCATTTCAGCTGTTCCCACGCTGTAGCACGAGCTCCCTTCCTCACGTCGTAAAACTGCTACGACGCCGAGAACTACACACATTGCCAGTGGCCAAAGAAAAACGCCGTCTAGTAGGTGGTCATCTTGTCCAGCGACCAACGGTCAAATCTGCAGAACTGAGGTGTGAGAGGCATTGCCATTGATGCGATGGGAGTTGAGCAAAATCGGGACTCATCGACCGACGTGTGGTCACCACCTTGACACAATGTTAAGGTTGGAACGTCCAAGAAAGAAGACGCGACGAAGGCGACGAGCTGAGCCGGTCTTGTAAAGAGCGCTGCCGTCTGCACAGCGCGCACTCCCACGGCAACGAAAAGAAGTAAAGGAAAGCTAGAGAGAGGGGGTTTACTGCGGGCATGCCGAAACGGTGGAAGCAAGAGGAGGTGTAGCGTCGTCGGCGTGGCATATTGTCGAGAGATGACGCTATATTGTTTTTGCACAACGAAAGCGCAAACTCCATTCAAAATGCATGGGATGCATGGGTTGAAGGGTGCAACCGCTTTTCTCCGCACTATCCACCAGTGCAGCCGAGCGGTGGCAACACCATACCTGCGCACTAGGCGGATCGGTCAAGCGCCAAGAGACATTGTGCCAGCTCTCATAAATAAATGTACGGTAAACATTCAAGTGCACGTTTTACTTTCGTGTTATACAGATTCCTATGACGGGCTGATCAACCATGTTTTTTTTATTCGAACGCAACAGCGCGCAGGCACGTGGCGCCATCCCATGGCGGCATCCCGCCGCGCCTGAGGTAGCTAAGCGGCTACGGTGCTCAAATAAGCAAATGGCCATGGACTTTTGGTTTACGGCGTGATCAGTTAGGGTTTGTGGCATCATTTGTCGAGAGAAAGGCGAGCGACTTCGAACTGACTTTGAGAATTGACTGTAAGTACCAGGTCGCGTACTGCGCTATATATAATGTGACCAGACTAGAGCTGTGCGCCGCCGCGCCGCCGCCGCCTCCTATTTTTGCTCAGGCCGCCCGCGCCGCCCCAGAAGTTTCGAGAGTCACCACGCCACCGCCGCCGCCACCGCCACCGCCGCCGCGCAATAACTGCGGCGCGCCGCCGTTAGTCTTTTATTATAACCTGAAAGGGGAATATGGACACATTATACATCACTTCACCGGAGGAGCTCTTCTCGATGTGCCCATGAAATGGACTCTCCATTTCAGCCGCCCCGCTGACTAGCGGAAGTTCGGCCAGCAGCACGCCCGCTCTTTCCGGTTCTTTCTCTTTAACGTCATTTTGACGTCACGAAGTTTTCGCTACTCTCGACTCAAATTAGAGGAACAGAATGCGCTTCAACCACCGAGGAAAAAGAAAAAGTAGCAGAGAGCGCGCCTAGCATCTATAAGCCAGCCTCCTCTAAAGGCGCTACCTTCGCGGGCTCGTGTCACAATTCCCACCACGCTCTTTTAAGGCGAAAACCTTTAATGTCTCATGCTTACGTCCGTTCGGTGTCCGTCCGGCATCCGTCCGTCCATCCGTCCGTTCATCTGTCCGTCCGTCTGTCTGTCTGTCTGTCTGTCCGTCCGTCCGTCCGTCCATCCATCCGTCCGTCTTTCCGTCCGTCCGTCTGTCTGTGAGTCCGTCCGTCTGTCTTACTGTCGTCGTCCGTCTGTCTGTCCGTCCGTCTGTCTGTCTGTCTGTCTGTCTGTCTGTCTGTCTGTCTGTCTGTCTGTCTGTCTGTCTGTCTGTGTCCGTCTGTCCGTCCGTCCGTCCATCCGAGCTCTGGCACGGAGCCAGGTGGCCGCCGGGGTGCGCAATCGGACTCTACAGCGCTCGCGCTTTGCTTGCGCAGCGTCGCTGTGCCCGGCGTTTCCAATCATTTTGACCGACGCTGTCTCAATGGACACATCCGTCCACGGAATACACTTTCGAATTTACAAAGGGCCCGTCAATTTAAGCGCTAGAACGCGGATGGCGTTTGCGCGATGCGCAAAGCGCGATAAAATACTAACGCATGCGAACGGAGGAATATTAGTCTCGCGTTTCGCTGCGATTCGTGGTAAAAAATTAAAAAAAGAAAACACGCACACATTCCGTTTGTGTGTTATCCCACTGAGAGTGTAAAAGAAAAAAAAAGATATGGCATAGTCAGTGGAATGGCCGCACGCTTTTAGGGGCGAAGCTCCTTAAGTTTTGGGTCGTTCTCTCCTCTGTAGTAGTATGTATGTAGCCAGCTCTAGTTGGTTTTAATAATTTCTCACTAGATGGCGTTCTGTGTATATGTCCTTGGAAATAATATCACTAGAGGGTGTTAGTGGTTTTCGTATAGTTGACGATTAAAAAGTATAGATGGCGCTGTTATAATTGGGATCGTCGGGCCAACGCGGCCCGGTATCTGCGGAGCATGCGGCGGCTCCGGTACTCGCGGCGGCACAACCCATAGCCAAGGACGCGTGGCTTTCACAACTCACAGCAGCGTTCTGTGGCGATGCATGCGGAGGCGAGGCGTTGCGTCGGGCACTGGTGTGGACTTCGGCGTCTGAGTATGTGGCATCGTCTTCCTCTGTCGTGGAACGCGAACTGGCGTTGTTGCTGAGGCTGGGAGCGCCCAGAACACAAGTCGGCGACGCTCGTGCCCAGCACACGATCGAACACCCATGATCATGCAAAGACGTGACACGTGTTGTCACGTCTTTGCATGATCGAGTGGGCAATGTACGGGGGGATTCACGGTTACCCGAATGATCCCTCCGAGCTTCGCCCACTCACCATCATTCACTTCGTGGATATGCTGTGATTTTTTAAATGCGAATGCATTTCATAGTCGGGCTATGTCAGGCATCCGGCGTTGGCGTTGTGCGGCGTTGGCGTTGTGCGGCGTTGTCCGCGGAGGAGGAGGAGGAGGATAGGTTGAGAAGGTGTGCGCGCCGGCAGGTGTTAGATGTGAAGCATCTTATGGCGAAGCTTAATCCGGTGGTGGTGGTGTGCGGCGTGACCACCCTTACTGCGCATGCGCAAACCCTTTCAAAAAAATAAAAAACCTCCTCTCTCCCTTTCTCTCCTCTAGGCATCCCTCCCCGCGGCAACCACACCCTCACTGCGCATGCGCCTCCCCTCCTCTCTCCCCTGCTACGCTCCCCCCCTCTCTCCTCTAGGCATCCCTGCCCGCGCCGTCCACACTCCCACTGCGCATACGCGTCCCACCTCTCTCTCCTCTCCTACGCTCCCCCCCCCCTCTCCCTCTCTCGACTCGCGACGCCGACACAGGCAGCGTCTGCTAGCGAGTTTGCTAGCAGACGCTGCCTGTGACTGCTAGCGCTGCACAACCGTTCACTGGCCACCCCGTATATATGGCAATGGATCTTGACCTCCAAGGTGGTGCCGGTGGGAGATTTCTCCTGTGCGTTGTTGAACAATAAAAATTCGCAGCGTGCGCCTTAACTAAAAGCGGACTGCGAGTCTCTGTGTCCAGTCGGAGTCTTCTGTCTCTCATTGCACATTAGCAGCGATTGGTATGTTCCAGTAGGAAACACCGCTCCATCGCTGCTTGCTTTACGCATCCCCAGTTTTAAATGCGAATGCATTTCTTAGTCGGGCTATGTCAGGAATCCGGCGTTGGCGTTGTCCGCGGTGGCCTCTGCAGGTGTTATAGTGAGTGGAGAGGAGGAGCGCGCTCTGGTGCGTGAGGGCGCTCGCATCGCGGGAGCTCGGCGGAGCTATATATGAAAAAAAAATTTTAAAAATAAAAAAAAGAAAAAAAGAAGAAAAAAAGAACAAAAGAAAAGCAAAAAAAAAAAAAGAAAACAGGCGCTGCGCCGTGCTCCCGACCAGGCTGCAGAAATTTGGCGCCTTTTCCTTCTTCGAACCACAACCACCATATATAAATGGAGTGAAGAGCGCGCGAAATGCATTCGCATTTCCTCACGATTCCCTTCGGGGAGGTGGGGGGCATTTTTTTCTGTTCCTTTTCCTTGGTGAGCTCAAGGAAATAAAAACCCCAAAAATTCAGGAGTGCGCGCGCCTAGCGTCCACAAACCAACCTCCTCCGACGCCGCTCCCCCCTCGTTCTCCATGCCCTGGCCATACCCTGGTTACAGTGTACTAGTTCACTGTACCCTGGTCACAGTTCCCAGCATGCTCTTGTTTCATTTATTTATGGCTGGGAACTTATTCTCGATGTGTCCTCCTAGTGGACAGTCTCTTTCGGCCGCAGCTGATTGGCTGGAGTTCGGCGACCAGCGCGCCCGCCATTTCCCGTTCTTCTTCCGCAACGTCCTATTGATGTCCAGAAGTTTTCAGAACTCTCGACACTAATGAGAGGGACGGAATGCGCTTCAACGCAATGAACCCAGCGCCTAGACATCCGCTTTTGGGCGTACATCTCGGAGGGCATGCATAAATTCTGATCACGTAAGCCATCGAATTAGGTACGTTTAATTCGGCCCCCATCTATCGCACCTGTCAAGGTCGGTACACATTCCCTGCATCGCTCTGAAACATCTGGGACACATTGACATACAAGTTCAGACTTGACAAGTTCATGTTTCTCTAAATTGCGTCCACTTTCTTCTTACACTGGGAATGTGCCGGCGGGTTCGGTGCATAGACGTGGTCGAGAGCAAGCACAGCACACCATTTTTTCAAGTAACTGAATGCGCTGTGCCGAACTGGAGTGTGTACATCTCCATTAGATGGAAACATATCGAGAGTAGCTTCCAGGAAGTTCTCATATCTTTCTCTCGTCCAGTCCCAAGAGTATTGCCTGACCTCAACGCTGCGGCATCCTCCGGGCTTAACGGGTGACGACCCAACTCGCTGGATAGCATATTCGTGGAGTCTTGAACGTACTACATTGTGCATAAATGAATAAAATAGATAAGTATATATATCCATGGGTTAATGCACTTTTCTTCTTTCATATTTTACCCGATTAAGTCGATAAATAAATAGAGAAGTAAAGGCAATGAAAAACTTAGAATATTTGATAGCTGAGCTAGTTGGCAGGCATTAATGTCAAAACGACACGACGTGAAAACACAGACACAACAGTGAAGGCAAGAGAGTTGCCAGTTATTTCTCACGTAGACCATCATGCGCTGCTTACTGATAGGTATCGCCTCTTGCCTGGGAATGCGCAGATAAGTATTTTAACGGCGGAGCACCTTAGGGGCGCGGGCTGTTGTATGATCTCATCGTATGCTGTCGTAGCTTGGCGAAACGCAGGCAAAGCCACCTATAGCATAGCCATCTGTAGGATATTGAGCGCGCGTTCACGGCAAGAACAAGTCTTCTTGTTCTTCGAGCACCTTGATGGTATTAAGTGCGGAGCACTTTCGGGGCCCGGGCTGTCGTATTTTTTCGTATGCTGTCGTCGCTTGACGTAACACAGGCGAAGCCACGTATAAAAATAGGGTGAAAGAGGAAGTAAGGAAAAGATAGGGGAGAGGAAGAAAGGAAAAAAAACATGATTGATCCCTCCGTCCTAGGAATCGGTATAACACGAAAGTGAAACGCGTGCTTAAAGAAGTAGTTGAATGTTTACTGTACTGTATATAAGAGAGCTTGTACAATGTATATTGGCGTTTGACAGTTATAGCCCCGTTTAAAGTGGATTCATCAGCGTTGACGCTTGGTGGTACATCTGTATCCCGACGACTAATGTCCATGATCAATTATTAAACAAACCTTTGCGGTCATAGATGCTTCTGGTAGCTGTACGGTGACAGCGGAATCAGTGAAAGCGGTGTGACATCCAGAAGAGCGTCACTGATTCGACGCCGAACTTGGGCTAAGGTCGCCTACCCGCGGCATGTTAGAGTTATTGAACAACGCTGCCTGACCAGAGGGAAACGCAGCGCGCGTTGTGTCTTCCTCATTGGCCGGCTGCGATTTTTCGCTGGGCGAGCTAGGAACGCGGACTCACTGCCACGCGGACCACTCGCGCGTCGCAGAGCTATTTTTGCGGTTGAAGGATGCTATGAGCGAGGACGATGCTAGGGGTAAGGTCGCCACCTGGCAGTGTGTTAATGCGTCGACAAAATTGCACTTTTCGTATTCGAAACGCGCCGAATGTGACGGACGCGTAGAAACAACGCTTTGAAGGAAATAATCGTGCATTTCACGGTCATAATGCATTACTTTACTTTAGCATGAGCACTGTGAGAGGACAGTGGTAGATATAAAAGGCTTGTTTTTAACGCCTACAGAGAATGTGACATGCGTTATCTAGGTGTGCCTCTTGATAACCATCGTAATAGTGGTCCTCACTGGACGTCCGCTATAACCGCTATCCGTCGAAAGGTGTTAAGTTGGCAAGGTCGTGACCTCTCCGTTTTTTCGAGAGCTAAAGCATGCAACATTTTTCTTATATCAAAGCTTGTCTACATTCTACAAGTATTGCACTGCTCTCGCGTTCATATTCAGGCATTTCACAGGATATTTGCCTGCTTTATTTGGAGTTCACCATGGGAAGCAATGCGAAGAGACAACCTATTTCTTCCGCTTGAGAAGGGTGGCCTTAGCCTTGCGCATTTGTTTGTACGACAGCTGGTGATGCGATTTTTTTTATCTCAAGGATGTCTGTCACCCGTTTCTTCTGGCTATTATTCGAAACCGTCTTGCTTACCATCTCCCTTTTCTATTCGTACCAACAAGAGTTGCTGAACAATCGCAATTATGGGGTTTCTTAAAAGAAATTGTCGACAATATCCAGTTTTTGAAAGCCAGATTCACTTTAGAATACCTATACAGTGGGGACAGAACAACACTAGCCGCTGCACTTGTTAGTACCCTTTTCCCCGAACCTGTTTACCGACAGCAATATTTATCTCATTCTGGTCATGATGTGTTTCACCGCGTACGTAAAATGTGTGTATCGCCAGCAGCAAAAACGTTTTTCTTTAAGCTGCACACTTCCACTTTACCTGTAAAGACATGGCTTCATGAAAAAGGTATATATGTGCCCTGGTCTGTAAATTGCAGGCTATGCAATGAGCCTGAAACAATTGAGCATTGTTTTATTCATTGCCGTGACGCATTTCACTTCAGGGACATTCTTAAGAGAACCATCAGAAAACAATTTCCAATTACAGCTCACGGTGCTAGGTTCCTACCATTAAAAAAAGAGCGTCAACAATAATGCGCCATACGATTTAATCGTGTTGTTGGGTCTTTACTCATTATGGTGGAGCCGCATGATCGACAGACATGCTGAACCACCTCGCTCGACAAGGTCTGTCTTTCGAGAAGAAGCAGCCAATGTGCGTAGTGTTGTTGAGACTTTTGACCCTGTTCCGGAATGGGTTGGACTTCTGGACGCTTGTGTGTGTTTACCGGACTTTTGAAGATTTGTTGGACTATGTGAAATGTGCGTTTTTTGCATGTGGGCATGTGAGCGTATCTCGGAAACGGTGAATTGTATTGGAGTACATGACAAGACTTGATGACATTATATCCATGCATTAAAGAAAAAAAAGTGACCGTGGCGCAGTGGATAGCGTGCCCGGCATCTCTTGTCGCGGACCTAGAGGTCGTAGGTTCGACTCCCGTTAACGGAACATATTTTTTCTTTGTCTTCTGATCATCTGTATTTTTTTTCGACGTCATTTCCGTGACGGAAATACGTCACTCAAATCTTGGTGGACCCCGACATAAAACACTTTCTTATTAAAAATATGACGAAAAATAGAGATAGCAAGAACGAAACAGAAATAGATAAAGAGAGAGGAAGAAATAAATAGAAATAAAGAGATAAAGAAAGGCAGCAAAACGAAAACAAGGAAAAAAGGGAGGAGGAAACAAAGATAAAACCGCAAAGAAACAAAGAAGGCTGCCCAGCTCCGCACTTCCTTTAGGTTTGGCACCACTAGTGCGAAGCTGCCTTAATTCATTTTTTTTATTTATTTTTTTTTTCGAGGTTCTTTTCCGCCGCTGGACGATTTTTCAGTTAGCGGCGTTTGTAGTGCCTTGACTACTATCTTGCGTCCGTGTTTGCACACCCTGTTTCTTGAAGGCCCGAAAACAGGCTCTGAAAATAAAAAAAAATCGTGCGGGTTATTCTCTCTTGCCGTTTCTCGTTTTTATTTAATTTTTTTAATTCTTCGCAACATCACAATGGTGATGCACGTGACATGATCAGGGCACATACTCTCAATTGGTCCATATACGAAAAATATCAGTTCTAAATTATCTCCTATCCTGCTTTGCCATGAATTCGCCCACCCGTTCTTCGTCCCCTCTCATGATTATCGTGCGCTGATTTCGCTCCATCTTGTGAGTTTCCAGTTGCGCAAGCGGGAATAACAGCGTGTAGCCGACAAGCTCGAAATCCTGATATGCTCAACGCTTAGCGCTGGCACTGTACCCCTATTTATGAAGAAATATGTGTCGAGGAGATATCGCCTGTAAGAATTGTTGTGAAGGCGAGAACGAAACTAATGGAAGAGGCGCCGGATTATTTGATTCTTCCAAAGGACGAACTTTTTACAGTGAAGACAATGCAGCTCTCCAGAAAAAAGGCCAGTCCGCTTCTATGGCTGTTGTATATATTTTTTGATTGCGATAAAATTCTATGGACACTCTGTACAGGTTTCCATGTCGCCGTCATGTTCCGCATAAAGTCCAAATCATTAACGATGCGCCTACGATGCGATGCGCATACGCGCATCGTATGCTGTAGCCGCGAGTAAAAGCTCGCGAGCGATAGCGAGGATCACGGCTGAGGCATAGATGAAACAAGCTGCCCATCTCCGTCGCACGGAGAGCGCATGCGATAACATCAGCCCTCGTGCGAGCCTGCCGTCGATTGCTCCTCAACCAGAAAACAAGCGCCTTGTCCGTCGTTCGCTGGACGATGGAGTACGAAGGGACGCCGGGGTAGAGGGCCTGCGTGGCTAGAGCCACAACTGTGAACTTTGACAATAAGGGTGCGGTCGCAAGCGCTGGCGGGCGCGCTATCTCGGCAGGCATCAGCAAACGGCTCGTATACCCTTTCACGCGCTATAATCTCACCGATTCGTCCTGTGACGACTGATACGACAGACTGCACAAAAACCGCTTCTTTCCCAAAAGCGACAGCATTTCCTTGCACCAGCGTTTTGCAGTTTCGTGGCATACCATGAAAAAGAGCTGGCCTTAATTCGTTATAACATTACGACATGTTGCTATCGCACTCGCTGCTTCGCCCTTTCGGGGAAACCGATTTTTTTTCAAACTTCACGGGACAAATGGATCTTCAATCGAACCCCCCCCCCCTTCCCCCCTCTTGCGCTGCGCCACCGCTGATCCGATGAACGCCGCGCCGTTGACGCGCAGCCACTGGAGGTGGAAACACCGGCGCGCCGCCGCCTGTGATTTTGGGACCGGCGCACAGGTCTAGACCAGACGTCCATATTTAGGCAGGACATGTCCCGGTTTTGGGGCTGGTGTGCCGCTGTCTCTCCAACATGCTTGCGGGACGGTGTTTTGTCCCGCTTACGGCCTAAAGCTGGCTCATAGTCGCGGTCAGCTAGCCCGGCCACCACACACTTTTGCTCTATTAACCCATATGATGTGCTTTCTTTCGCTTTTTTTCTGTCTCTCTCTTTCGCTGTCTTTCTATCTTTCAGTCTTTCGATCTTTCTCTTTCTCTCGCCCATAGCAACGCAATTAAATGGTGGCCATATATGCTTGTTCAAGTACCGCGCATATGTAGCCGAGTGGTTATGGCGCTCGCCTTTGGACCATGGTGGGTTCGAATACCGCCTCGAAATTTTGTTGAATTTTATTTCATTCTTCTCCTCTTCCGCTCCATTTCCCATCTCCTCCTCTTTCACTTCCTCCTTTCCACTTCGCCGAGCAGAGTTTTCGCTTAACGGTCACGTCCCTCCTCCTCCCAGAGTCCTTGCCTCAGCACTCCTGATTTCACCGGGCTTTACTCTCTCCCACCCCAGGCTCCAACCTCATTTCCCACCGCTCTTCATCAACTCCTCTTCGCTCCAATCTCTCCTTCTATTGTCACCGCTTGCTCTCCCACCTGCTGCACTCGGTTGTAGGGCTTTCCCTATTCCTGTGGCGCATACACGCCCGAGTTTTTGCGTACACTACGCGGACTTCGCGGACACTACGCGAACAAACCTAAAACGGCTCCGCTGTTGAAAGTGCAATTTTCTGTTTCAGCTATATGATGTCTGCTTCCTTCCGTCATTCCGCAAACACTCTCCCCCAACCCCCCGCGTCCCGCTTTGGATTCTTAGGAATATGGTCACTTTAGCTATAATATCAGGATGACATGTTCCCAGAGAGCCTCGACTACCGAACGCCAGCAATTTCGGAAAAGTGTTGCAAGGCCCCTTTAAGGCACGTCAGTGCTCCGTCCTGTTTATACTCCCGCCTTCCACACTTACGGGCATACAGTCACTTTCATGCTCAAGTTTACTCAGAGCAGGCCATTCGTACATGTTCATGCGTCTTTTTCACACTCACAGGTATTTGATTCCCTTTGTACTCACGTATACTGAAGCCCCTTGTCGCTTACTGACAATCACTCCTTTGAAGGTGTCACCGATTCCGCACACAACTGGTTATACCTAGCCATGATCTTGGTTGAATCGCTTTCATTTTGTTCTTTAACTGGAAGACTCATGTAAAAATATCCTGCGGCATGCGCTCTTCAGGCTAGTTCGTTCATACCAAATATATACGTGCAGACATTAGCTGTCATTCCAGAAACTCCGCAACAGCGTGATTCACCAGTGTAATTCTCCTAAGTGTATGTTGTGTGTTACTTTCGATTATCATCACATTACCTAATCCACCTAACAACACGCCTAGCTGAACTGTTTTCTATTGTCGCGGTGCGTTAGTACGAAATCGAAATGCTGAAGAGTAAACCATACGGTAATACAGCAGTATCATACATACGTTTCGTGTTTCGATCCTTGAAACACGAAAACAATATAAAACCATTCAAATGATGATTGTGCTGCTTCAGTAATCCATAATCCAAGCACGCGCTGTTCAGGGAAGCGGCGAATAAACGCATCGTTACACTCACTTCTTGCACTACATAGCAGCAGTTCCACCAGCGCTACCGGTGTAGCGATGTCCCCCCCTTCCCCAATCTCAGAATGGTATCGCCCGAGCTGCTAGGGGCGAGGGCCCCAATCTGCAGGCACGACGCGCGCACCGGGCATCGAAATTGACGGCCAGTCTGCACAGCGTGTCTCGCCGAAGGATTCTCATCTGGGCTTCGCTGAGGCACTTTCCCGCGCGTTTCATTCTCCGCTCTCGACAAGTGCTGCAGGATTCAGCAAGTTCAGCTACACTCAACTGTGCACTCGTGGAAGCCTGTGTCGCCAAGCAGGTATGACATCTGCATTTAATTTTGTTCGCAAGCTGTCGCGGAAGCCCAGTTAAGTATTTAAGAGGCTGTTGACAGCGAAGTGCGCTACGGTTTTCTTTCCGATGAAGTCGCTTGCATGCTTTCGTTAATGCAGCCGGTTCACTCTTTGTCAGTGCTCTCGACGCAATGCCAATACATTGTCTTCTTGATAAAGCAGTTCTTTCGAAACAAGGTTTTCCTTTGCGAACACTGTTATTCAGAGATTCCTCACGATGCAGAAACTGAAAACTATCTTTCGACTGCGTATATGGAAATGCATGCAGGAAGTGGCAGTGCAAGGAATGCAAGACAGCTTCGTTGTACGACCATCTTCACAGAATGGACGGGCCCTAGAGGCGTCTTTTTTTTTCTTTTTGTTTGAAAATTTT
The DNA here is from genome assembly GCA_030522465.1 of Rhipicephalus appendiculatus. Classification (NCBI taxonomy): domain Eukaryota; kingdom Metazoa; phylum Arthropoda; class Arachnida; order Ixodida; family Ixodidae; genus Rhipicephalus; species Rhipicephalus appendiculatus. Next base: position 38,736 of record JALIZH010019823.1, on the reverse strand, counting down.
CGGTGAGAGTATCTTAATAGTGACAAGATGACTGTAGTTGGAATATTCTATGAATAAAATTTATCCCACACAAAGGGGCACCCAGAGCACCTTGATGGTTGCCGGGTTCGTTGGTCTATGCGGTTAAACGTCCCATAGCGACTTGGGCTACGAGAGAGGCCGTAGTGAAGGGCTCCGGATGATTTCTCTAACCTCGGGTTCTTGACTTCGCACTGATATCGCTCAGCACACGGACCTCTGGCTTTTCGATTACAGGGGAAGGCAGCGGTGGTGGCCGGGACTGAATCGTATTTTTTTTTATTGGTCATATGATGCCTCTGTTTATTTGGTTTTGTGTGTGTGTGTGTGTGTAGGGTCCCTCTCAACCGCCACTTGTGTGTGTAGGGTCCCTCTCAACCGCGTCCCTCTCAACCGCCACTTGGGGGTGGTAATCCCACCCCCAAGTGGCGGTTGAGAGGGACGAAGTTCGTGGCTGCAGTGGTCGAATATAAACAGCCGTTCGCTTCAAGTTCACTGTTGTTTCCTCTCGCGACAATGTATTCACAGCCTATAGTACCGTATCAAAGAAAGCAACTACACTCTGTTGCACTTGGCTCATATTAGTGTGAGATTGTAATGTGGTTTTTACCAACTTCAATGCTATTCCGAGCTCTTGAAATAGCACCCTTGTTTCGTGCACTTACGTAATTCGAAGTGAACGGTCACAAATGACATAATTCAAAGACAAACCGAACGGGCTTTGGGTTCAAATTACAGCGTCAGCATTCTGACGCTGCTTTTAAACAATCAGGCAATGACACCTTGCGCTGCCGAGAAAAGAAGGGATGGGTTCCATCAAGAAGAACGACTGCCGCATTACGATAAGATCCAAATGCAGAAAACGTGTGTACTTAGACGCATAAAAATTTCAGTGAGCCCGTGGTTGTCAGACTGAGTACGCTGTCGTGTCCTCGGAATTCTCGTAACGGCATCACAGTGTTCGCATGCAACGCTCCTAAATTTAGTTGTCTTTAATAAGCTTTTTGTCACAGAATACTGAATACTGAAGGTTGAGAACGTATACCGTTTTTATTCGCAGTATGTTTCATAGCTTGATACAAGCATAATGCCATCGAGGAGGATGCGTCAAAAAGGCAGAGGGCTTACATGTATCGCTGATTTGAAAGCGACGGGAGTACAAGAGCCAAGCCGCCATGATTAGCGAGTACAACCAATATATGTCGGGTTTTGTACCAGCGAATATTCATTCTCGCGGTCGAAAATAAAAAAAAAGGCCAAAAAGAAAAACTTGCACAGCCTCCGGGATTGGAGGCATCAGAACCTGTCTTCACCTCTGCGGTGCCTCCGGGATCGGTTTCCCTTTCCGAACCGAGGCTGTCTTGTGATGACGTCATCATGACGTCACAGCAAGGTGAGAAATATTGGCAATTTGTGACGCCATCACATTATCTTTCTATCACTTCGTGTTCACGGCGCCGACGGTTGCTTCTCGCGTTTAATGAGCTCTTAATAAAAGAACCGTTGTTATTAATGGCAGCAGACTGTGCCGACGAGAACTGGCCAGGCGCTTCTTTGTCCCACAGTGCCTCGCACCTCTCAACCAACAGAAAGAGCGGTGCTGCAAAGTCTGTAAGTGCCCATTGACCAATAAGATAGATCTAAGTTGTCCTGCTTAGAGACAGCGATGACAGGTAATGTCCACAGACAACCGCCAGTTTCAGATTTAAACTTAAAACCATCTGTCTCCCTAAATATTAACATTAATTATGATTCGATAGGCGATCTCCCGTGCGCCTCCAAACGGCAGACTTAGGCACTTAGACTAGAGTGCAGTTTGAGAAAGCCGCGAGCTTTCTCGAGCCGCTTGTTATTTGCAATCTAAGCTTGCTCATTAAGTGGTGCAGCACAGCGCAGCATATAAAAACTCGATACTCCTTCAGTGTCGTCCTCATAATGCTTGGCAGGCACCAATTAGTAGTTATATGATGGCAAATGTACGTATCAGTACAATCGTAAATTGCCCTTCTTCACGTGATTTTGTGCGTGGACAAACAGTTGTCATCGCACGTCCTGCTATCTTGTGTCCTATTCCTAATATGAAGTTGAATGCTTCTGCAGCAGAACTCGGGCGAATGGCGTGCAGTACTTCGAGAGGTTTCGCTTCTGTAGTCAATTGTAGAAGAGCCCCATGAGGGAAGACCGTGCAGTAACTGCGCTGACGGGGTTCATTATAATTTGTCACAACGGTGATGCAATACGTGTCAACGGACAGTTCTGCAATGATCGTTTTTTACTTTTGTCTTCTAGCTTACTAATTTTGAGCTATGATAGGTGATTTCTGTACTATTTTATTGCAGGCATCCAGTTATGGCGAAACACAAAAAACTGACCTCTCAACAAGTGTCCTCCTCTGCCCAAGGATCTCCGGGAACGAGCGGCGTGGGAAGGGAGCAGAGTTGTGCCACATTGACTCAGGACGAAAAGTGAGTGATGGTTGTTTGCATCTGGTTGGCTATTAGTTGTGGCTACAAAATTGTATGTCGCTCTCGATGCTCTTACTGGTTACATCTTAACGTCCTCAGCAGCTTTTGCACTGTCATCCATTCAAGTAAGCCAGTTAGAAAAAGTTACCAAATAACTAAAGACCAGATTTTAGGCAAATGCCTGTTTTGTTCCTTGCGTTTCTATCGTGCCACATCGATATGTGAGTACTAAATAGAGGTTAACAAGGGCTTTTATAGTACTTTTATAGTGCCTATAAACGCCTATTTTCGGTGTTCGTACCTAAATGCCTATAAGTGCCTATAAATGCCTATTTTCCAAATCGGTGCCTATATGAACACTATTTAACCTCATATTTCACTTTCGAGTGCAGTTTGAGACCGTTATTCAACATCAACCTTTAGGAACACAATGGGGTTCAAGCTAGCCCTGTAGTTCAACCAACTTCCGGAAAACGACCGCTAGCAGCCGTAAAATGGGACGTGACGGCCATCTTACGCCAAAGCGCTGACATGTCGCGAAAGGCTGGAAGAGGAGAGGCTCAGGAGCGGAAAAGACGCTATTTCTGCAACCCCGTATGGAAGCACGTCTCAGCGTCTACTATGGAATGGGGAGAGGGAAACAAAGATGGGAAGAGGAGAGGAGAAGAAGAGAGTGGCCTACAGAGCCAAAGGCACGGCGGGTGGCTTCTACAGCCGTTTGCCCATTCCAGTGTCCTCGACAAGGAAGTGAACCACCTTGAAGACATGATGAGTGGTTTTCAGCGCAAAACGACGAAGACAGAGGAAAAGGAGGGACACGAACACCAGCGCTGTCTCACAACTGACTTTATTAGCAACGGAAACACACATTTTATAGTACAACCTATCACACGTGGGCCCACGCCTATTACGTCAAACAGAAGATAAATGAACAGATTGAAGGACTAACTGAGAACAAAATGTATCACGTCACAAAACTATTTAAGAAGGAAATTTCTCTCTCATGCAGGGTGATAGATGGCACGCTAACACAACTAAGGCCCTTTTTGTAGATAAGTTGTAGATAAGTTTGTAGATTAGTTGTGTTAGCGTGCCATCTATCACCCTGCATGACAGAGAAATTTCCTTCTTAAATAGTTTTGTGACGTGATACATTTTGTTCTCAGTTAGTCCTTCAATCTGTTCATTTATCTTCTGTTTGACGTAATCGGCGTGGGCCCACGTGTGATAGGTTGTACTATAAAATGTGTGTTTTCGTTGCTAATAAAGTCAGTTGTGAGACAGCGCTGGTGTTCGTGTCCCTCCTTTTCCTCGGTCTTCGTCGTTTTGCGCTGAAAACCACTCATCATGTTTAACGCAATCCAACTTGCCCAAATGTCAGTTCTTTTGAAGACATGGTTGTGGCAGTGGGCAGGAAAAAAGAGGCCCGTCTGTGAAGCCGCAGCAAGGTGGAGTACGAATGCGAAACCGTGGAGTGTCGTCAGGGGGAAAGTACAGTGTACATCAAAAGTAAGAAAAATGTGATGTACACGCGCCTTTTGTTTTGTTTGTAATTTACTTCTTAAAGGTCACTTCAAAAAAAATTACACCATCTCCCGCTAAAGGGAACCATGTGTAGATGCGAAGCAGCGGGCGCTAACGCTTACACTGTCGCCGGCGTTGACGCTGACGCTCATCCCAGCGTTGCGCAGGAGAGAAACCTGGGGAGGCGCAAAGCACGCAGTGATAGACCGGTGTTTCGTACTCGAACATGTCAATTGCTGCTAATGGGCAATGAGAGACGGAAGACTCCGACTGGACACAGAGACCCGTAGTCCGCTTTTAGTTAACGTACACGCTGCGAATATTTATTGTTCAACAACGCACAGGAAAAATCTCCCACCGGCACTACATTGCAGGTCAAGATCCAGTGCCATATATACGGGGTGGCCAGTGAACGTTTGTGCAGCGCGAGAAGCCGGTTTTTACAACCAAGAAACTCGCTAGCAGACGCTGCCTGCGTCGGCGTCGCGAGGCGAGAGAGGGGGGTGGGGAGTGTAGGAGACAAGAGATACGGGAGACGCGCATGCGCAGTGGGCGTGTGGACGCCGCGGGGAGGGATGCCTAGAGGAGAGAGGGGGTAGCGTAGGAGGGCAGAGAGGGTGGGGACGCACATGCGCAGTGAGGGTGTGGTCGCCGCGGGAGGGATGCCTAGAGGAGAGAGAGGGGGGAGAGGGGGTTTTTTATTTTTATTTTTTTTGAAAGCGTTTGCGCATGCGCAGTAAGGGTGGTCACGCCGCACACCACCGCCGGATTAAACCCCGCTCTAAGATGCTTCACATCTAAAATGACCTGAGAAATTGTAGTTAGACACTGGAAGTTGTTGCGTGCCTAATGAAGAGCGTTGGACCACAATAATTTCTCAAGTTGGTTCATTACGAGCCGCGAAACCATGATGCGAGGAGGCGTCATGTGCACGCAAGGTCACGTGCGCATGACGTGCTCAAGCCAGGTCGTGCACGCGAGCGGTGTCTTGTCATTTCGGCGTTCTCTGTAGTGTACTGCCTGTTTCTGTCGGATGGATCCCGCAGTGCACGCACGTTTGGAGAGGCTGGTTCCATCTTGGCTCGCGCTCCTGCGAGAAGGGCTAGCTCATTTTGAAATTTCACATATTTCCGCGGCGCGCATCGTTGCAAATCTTGGCAGACGTGATCGAAAGCGCCCAGTCCATGCAAAACACTTGTCAGTTTAAAATGCACAGACCTGGTGAGCGGCCCTTTGAAGGGGTTCAGCGACAGAGGAGCAAATGACCCTACGCGATTACGAGGCATCGCTGCCTTCTGGTGCTTTGGCGGTCTAACTATCTGCTTGGGATGTAAAAACAGCGCAAAATATAGACAAGGACTGAAGAAGAGACAACACGGCGCTGTTCTTGTCTTCAGTCCTTTTCTAGACAAGGACTTCTTCAGTCCTTGTCTATATTTTGCGCTCTTTTTTACACCCTAAGCATGAACCACCAACTAGCCCAACTTTCGCTTCTAGTGCTAACTATCTGCTTCTGTGCATGCCGAAAATAAAGAGATCCAGCAGTGTGTTGATTTGAAGGCGGACACTTCACTCACCATGGCAGAGAATAAAAGGAGAGACTGTGTTCTACGAACCGCGGGGGAAAAGGGACAATTGCATGGCTGTGTTCAGGGCTGGGCAAAGACACTTTCAAATTGTATCACGATACGATACAAGATACTTGGGCAAGAAGTATTGGGGATACAGATACAAGATACTTCCGGAATGAATGTATCCGATACGATACTTCCAAATTGTATATTAAGATTCTTCGATACATTTGTAAATTTGCCAAAATAGATCTATATACTGACGCTGCAAATACCTATGTACAGAAGTGTTTGCTTGAAAATGTCTTAACTGCAACCAACTTTGTTTATTTTAAATGAAATATATGTTTAAATCCCGAAAGTTATGTTTTTCTTGTTTAATGTATATTAGTTTCATTCCGACACAAGTTATTGGCATTTGCTTACTTGACAATTTTGTATTTGATGGGTGGCGCTGCTCTACTTGGCGACCAGCTAGCGGGTTGCCGTCTAATTGCAAGAACTTCAATAAGAAGCCTGCCCAAGATGGCCCAAATACTGGTGCAGAGTCTTACCTTGTCCGTAAGCGTATTAGCATTTTCGTAGTACCGCATTAGCCTACAGGTGTATAGCAGCTACAACGCTGGTAGCGATATTTTTTGTGAAGCATCATGAGAAGACGATAACTACCAAGTCAGCGCTCACAGTTCACTCAGGACATAAAACTGCAGTGGTTTTTCATGTTCTACATTGCGTAAAGTGTTCGTTAGCAGCATATTCACTAACGTGCGATCTATTACCATTTCCTCTCCGAAAGAACTTCTGCGGCCCAGAAGCTTCCCAGATGTATTGTACGTGGCAAAAAGCGTCGCAGGATGTCACTGCTATTCACACTATTGCAACTTCTAGCCTGTTTATTTGCTTTTTTGTAACACACACACAAAAAAGGGACTTTAGAGGGACCTAAAAAAAGGAAATCGCATATACCTAAGCGAAATAGCAAAGCAATTCCGCAATGAATAATGTCTGTGAATAAGTACATACAGGGTGTTTCACGTAAGTATAAGCAAATATTAAAAAAAATTACACCATCTCCCGCTAAAGCGAACCATGTGTAGATGCGAAGCAGCGGGCGCTAACGCTTACACAGGCGGCGGCGTTGACGCTGGCGCTCATCGCGGCATTGCGCAGGAGAGAAACCTGGGGAGGCGCAATGACGCAGTGATAGACCGGTGTTTCCTGCTGGAACAGGCCAATAGTTGCTAATGGGCAATGAGAGACAGAAGACTCCGACTGGACACAGAGACCCGCAGTCCGCTTTTAGTTAACGCGCACGCTGCGAATTTTTTTTATTGTTCAACAACGCACACGAGAAATCTCCCACCGGCACTACTTTGCAGGTCAAGATCCAGTGCCATATATACGGGGTGGCCAGTGAACGGTTAGCAGACTGTTAGCAACTGGCTAGCAGTTAGCAGAACCGTTAGCCAACTGGCTAGCAGACGCTGGCTGCGTAGGCGTCGCGAGGCGAGAGGGGGGGGGGGAGCGGAGGAGAGAGAGGGGGGACGCGCATGCGCAGTGAGAGTGTGGTCGCCGCGGGGAGGGATGCCTAGAGGAGATAGAGAGGGGGGAGAGGAGGTTTTTTATCTTTTTTTTTTTAAAGGGTTTGCGCATGCGCAGTAAGAGTGGTCGGCCGCACACCACCACCACCACCACCACCACCGGATTGAACTTCGCCATAAGACGCTTCGAATATAAAAAAAAAAACAAGCGTTTAACCATGACTGAATGAAACCAATGGCATGTGGTTTACCGTCATGTGGCGCTCGTTCTGGTATTTTTATATTGCGCTTAGTTGGTTGATGAACTGTGGTCAATTATGCAACATTTTTAATATTCCCTTTAGGGCAGAGTGTGCTTCGTCACATCGTAGAACACATTTAAAAATGACCGAAGCAATTGTTTTTGGCGGCGTACATTCGCCATGGTAAATCTTTTCTGGCTTTTAAAGAAAGCACGCGAAACATCAAATAAAAAATTGGGGGGACCCTTAAGGTTCGCCTTTAAGTGTTGAACGCGATAGCGATATCCTGTCACTAGTGCGTACTTCAATCACTTAGTGCGTACTATGTAATGGGTAGCATGCTTGAAATCACGAGCTATTATGAGGGGGAAATGTTTTCGAACTTGCTATGCACCCTCTACGTGGTCTTAAAGGAATACGCGCTGTAACGTGTGTGCCTTTTGTAATGGGTGGCCGGCTTTGAACCACGATGTCATTATGATATTCACATGTTCTGACGCCCGATGGCAATGTACGCTTGTACCACGCAATATTACGGCGATGTTACATGTTGTATTGTGACGCCTGTATACAGGCCGCGTGTGTTTGTAAAGCATGAAAGTTATTTTCACTGCATTTCCAAGCAGAGGAAGTTATTTTCAATGCAATTCCAAGCAGAAGCGTGGCTGTGTGATAGAACACCTGCTTGCCACGCAGACGGCCAGGGTTCGATCCCCGATCGGACCCAGAATTGTTTGTTATTTATTTTATTTGCATCTTTCTCGATTTCTCGGTCACGGACCAGATAGTGATTTTTCGCTCACAACCAGCGACGCCGACACCGACGCTGCAATTTCTGCGAAACGAGCTCTTTAACGCTGTCGCGTTAAAACCACCTGACTGCCCTCATTCGCTATCGTACTGTGGCGTTCTTATACGTGCTTGGAGCGAAACAACCGGCGCGCGGAACGTCAGCTTGTCGCTTCTCAGGGACGATGACGTTTCTTTGCCGTGTGTGGCGCTCAGAAATGTTGACGCCCTGTGGAGCCGATGCTTAAAGCCGCTAATTTCGCCGCGGTCCGCTTTCCTGTTGTGTCGCTGTAAGCACGTCTGTGAGCGCTGCAGCACAATAGTGTACGAGCGCAGTAACGTGCTCATATTTTTCCGGCTTTCTTTAAACGGCGGACGAGTCACTACTATAGCATATACCTTTCAACAAAAAGCAGATCTGCCGTTTTCGAATGCCCTCTAAAACGTAGGCACTTAGCCCCAAAATAAAGAATAGAAATGTGACATTATTCATCTTAGTTAAGAAATTAAGCGCAATATAAAAAATACCCTAATGAGAGCCACATGGCGGTAAACCCCATCGTTGATTTTATTCAGTTGAGGTTAATTTCTTCTTTGCAAATATTTGGTTCCAGTTACGTGACACCCTTTATAAACACGATACAACCGGCACCCCTAAAAGCTATGAAAATTGTATTGGTATTACGTTTCTAAAATCCCCTTTCTAACTTCTTTAACATTTGTTGTTATAATTTCCATTATTATAATGTAAATTCAATTTTGCTGTTTTATTAAATCGTAAGCATAATTTTCGTTCCTGTAAGTACTAGGCACGCTCAGATTATTTTGCCTTTGCCCTAACATCGCCTGAACAGTAAACTCACATGGAATGTAGACATGTAAATAGTAGCAATGACGCGGACAATTAAAAATAAGAATAAATAAGAGAATCAATAGAGGAGGAGGTTACAAAAGACTTATTACAGTTAACGGAAGGGGAAAAAAACTACACAACGGCCTAGGTAATGTGTGGAATGCAAAAGGAGGACTGCATAAAGAACGCTTGTGCTAACAATTAAGCTATCATCAAAGAACTTCTTGCATAATTTAGCACGAAGAAGAAAGATACGGTATGCCAAAATATCACCTGTTATGTAAATGCTTGTTTTCTTGCATATAGCATCGACACCGGTAGAGGGACGGTTGTTATAATCTAATTTGCATATAAGCCACATACTGTGCAAGTCAACCTTACATCGACGAGATCTGTGAAATCTCTTTGTGAAAGCAGGGAGACGCAATCAACCTTTTTATCAGAAAACAAAATTTTGTCGTCATATCAACATGGTTTCCGAAAAAATATGTCTACGATAACTCAACTTGTGTCTACAGTGCATGAATTCGCACGGGTTTTGGATATATCTGGGCAGACTGATGTGTTCTTTTTAGATTTTAGTAAGGCCTTCGACAAGGTGCCTCATGGAAAACTTTTATTTAAGCTAGAAAATATTGGTCTTCCTTCATGTATTATTAAATGGATTCATGCGTATTTAAAAAACAGAAGTCAATTTGTTGAGGTCAGGGGTTGTTCTTCCTCTCCCCTTGGAGTTTCTTCCGGTGTGCCACAGGGTGGCGTGTTAGGCCCCTTATTATTCTTAATTTTTGTTAATGATTTAATTGATGTCGTACATAAGGACATATCTATTCGACTATTCGCGGATGATTGCGTTGTTTTTAAAGAAATATCTTGTGTAAATGACCACACGCTACTTCAGCAATCTCTTACAAGTATAGACGAGTGGTGCCAAAACTGGGGAATGGAACTTAATAGTGATAAAACAGTTCTCTTGAGAATAACAATAAAGCGAGGTCCCAGCCTTCATACTTATTATCTCCGCAACAATCCACTCAAAGATGTAGAAACATACAAATATCTAGGAGTCACTTTGACAAAAACACTTAAGTGGTCCGACCATATCACAAGCATATGCACAGCTGCACTTAAAAAACTGTGGTTTCTTAAGAGGAAACATAAATCATCCACGAAGGAGACCAGGTTATTGGCATATAACACCTGTATTAGATCAAAACTTGAGTATGCCTCGGTTGTTTGGGACCCTCAATGTAAAAAGGATGTCGCCTTGCTAGAGAAAGTTCAACGGAAGGCTGTCAGGTTTATTTTTAGCAAATACAAAAGAAAGGATTCGCCAACACAACTTATGCAACTTAACGGCATCCAAACATTGGAATCTCGCAGGAAGATTAATCGATTAATGTTCCTGCATAAAATTCTTTCCGGTAAAGTTGCAACAAGTCTTCCCAAATGCGTGAAACCTCTGTCTTCAAGAAAAACAAGACATAGCCATAAATATTCATTGGCGCCTGTTTTTGCTCGTACCACTGCTTTCAAAAATAGTTTCTTCCCCAGGACTATTGCAGACTGGAACTCACTCCCATTAAGTGCTTTTCAGTCCGATGATATTGAAAGACAACTTGAACATTTCTTTTCTTAGTTCTGAATGATGTATCAATTTGGCATGCGTTGGCAGTGTACAGGTGAATTATTTGTAGATTTGCGCTGTGTATGAATGTTTTGATTACTGTTTATGTGCCGTAACACTACTGTTCAAGTGCTCAATAAGGGCTGTGACATTTTACTACCTTATATTTTTTGTTGCCCCTCCTGCTTGGGCCTAAGTATAGGCCTGCAGAACCGATAAATAAATAAATAAATAAATAAATAAATAAATAAAACCCCATTCTTGCATTTTTGAGAATTTGCAGCAAAGCACCACGCAAGACAAACTTCAATACAGCAGCAACCGAGTTTGAGCGAAAGACGCCGCATGCATTGGAGTACGCAGCACAGTGCCGTAGCTACAAACAAGGTTCATGGCACTGACACAGCAAAAACGAAAGAAAACATCGAGAAACAAAAGGTCGGCTGCACGTCGACGTTCACGCGCTTGTTTTTGTCGAGATGGCTCGAGCGCCATTACGTGACTCTGCTCCACCCATAAAGACGCGCATAGACCTTATTTCCTACGCTCACTGGAACACTCTCAAGGAAAGACAAAGGAATATCGCTGTCTTCACCTTTATTCAGGTGGCTTAGTGGCAGCAGTATCAGCTTGAGAAGCAGAGTTCAGCCGACGTTTTTTGTTTCGCAGGGTGGCGTTTCTATAGCAGTATCTTGTATCTTAAGATACACGATACATTATTGAATATATCGGAAATACAGATAGAGATACTCGTTTTGCGAGATGTATCGCGATACAGATACATGATACCCAAGGAGTATCTAAGATAGTATCTGAGATACATGTATCTTCGATACTGCCCAGCCCTGGCTATGTTCAACCGTTGGCACCTTTGCGCCATCATAAACAATAACATTTCTTGCTTTCCTGTCGTAACTACAGGTCGTGTGTCTTTGTTTGAAATGTTTTGAATAAATGTAAAAATTTATTGGGCGTATATTTACGATTTTGGAAGCTTAAAGCGTTGTTTTGCCTGCCTATTTTTGACGCTTAAACACGCTTTTTAGTGCCTACAAATCCTGCCTCTACAAATAACAGTTAGGACGTCGCTGACCTCGACAGCCGAATTTCGATGGGGACGAGGCGTTCGGCGAGGCGAGTAGGCACCCGGCTGTGTACCTATAGTTTTACGTGCATGCTAGGGAACTCCGTCAGGCTACCGGAACGATTCGGGATTCCTCGACTGCCACAATCAAAGCGGTGTCGGCTCCTAAAACGCCAGAATCAAGTTTTAACTGCGGAGCTGTTGAAGCTTTTCGTTGCGCCGTGAACAGAAATGAAGCGGCACGCGCTCACTTCGTCCTCTTCTTCAACTTCTGCTTCGCTTTCATAACACAGGCGCTGATTTATCCATCCGTGGAATGCAATAACAATGGTGTTCAGGTATGTTATGTGACTAGAAATCACTTCAACTCGTAAGTAGTCGCAGGACTAAAATCACGTACCAACTATAGTGACGTGACTAAAATCACGTAATATCACGTAACATCTTGTCAAGTCACTAAAAATCACGTAACACCACGGAACTAGTCACGTGACTAAAATCAAGGCGCATCTAGTGATGTGCCTGGAGTCACGTAGCATCACATATCTAATCACGTGACTATAAAATACCTAACATAACATCACATCTAGTCACGTGACGAAAATCACATAACAACTAGCCATGTGATAGTTATCACCATGAACCACGTAACCAGTCACGTGACTAAAAATCACGTAACAGCTCGTGACGTGACAAGTTCTCGCCAAACTACGTAACAGCTAATCACGCAATTAAATCACGTCCCTGGGCTGGAAAAGTTTCATTTATGTCCTGCAGGACGCGCTTGATCCCGTCACACCAAGTTACAACCAGTCGCGTGACTAAAAATCACGCATGATCACGTAACCACTATTCACCTGACTAAAACTCGCGTAACATCACGTAACAGCGAGTCACGTGACATTTTCCCGCCAAAGGACATGACAGCTAGTCATGTGACGATAATCACGCTCCAACTGATCACGTGACATGTTCCCGCCAAGAACCACGTAACGGCTAGTCACGTGACTGAATTCACGTAACATCACGTAAAAGCTATCACGTGACTAAAAGTCATGTGACATCAAGTAATAGCTACTCACGGGACTAAAATCACATAACGTAGCAGCTAGTCGCGTGACACGTTCATCTCCAAACGACGTGACACGTGCGCAGTGTGGGTATGGTGGCTGGCAGGGTGGCCCTTGGTGGCTACTTTGCGCCAAATTGGCTACTTTCCGACCATGACTGGCGACAAAAATTTCAGGTTGGCGCCATGGCTACTTTCTGGCTACTTGAACTAATATTTTGGAGCATTTACTGGCCATTTCTCCCTATTATATGGCGATAAAAGAAACAGCAAGGAAGTCTGAAGAATAACCGCTATTTGCCAGCTTTTCTGTCATCTTGGCCTACGCGTGCACATGTCCTTGCCGCGTCAGCGGACTAGTGCGCGTGGAGGCACCCAACGAGCGTCACACGGAGGGACGCGCGCATGTAAGGAAACGCGTGGCTTTGTATGACAGTGCTGACGCCAGATTATAATTATGCTGAAACACAGCGCGTCAAAGAGAGATCCGCAACAAAATCAAGCTGAACTGTTCATATTCAATCAGATATCGCTACTTGAAGCTGGACTGGTAATATGCAACTTTCTACCAATCTCGGTCTAAACTTCAAAAAAAGAAAAAACAAAAAAAAGATCAGTAAAACGTTTTTAGTTCCTGCTGAGTTGTTAGCCCAAAATTACTTTTGTAAGAACTCTATCTGTTGTAGACAAACTGTATGCCTGCGCACTGAAAGTATAATAATTTATTAATTTTTTCGCAACTAACCTCCGGCTTAGTGACCAAGCAATAGGGAACAAGATGCTGTTATACTCCGTTTTTGCTTATTCAAAATCATTTTATTTGCTGTTGAATACGGAACTCTATACATAATATCACTTTTTAAAATTTGGCTACAAATTTGGCGCTAGAACTAAATAGCATGCGTACTTTGGCTACTTCTAGCTTTAGTTTTGGCTCCTTTTCAAATCTACCCAACGGCAACCCTGGTGGCTGGAGTGGTGTGGGGAACCGACCCAAACCAGAGAAGGATAGTCAAGCCTAACCATGCTTACTACAATATATACTAACAAAAAGTTGGAATTTCTAGCAAGAGCTTGGCATCACTAGCAAAAATTCGGGAATGGCTAGGTCGAACCCCAGCTCCGCTGTTTGTCCTAGACTGTTTGCCCACCGATCACAGAGGCAATAGAATGCATCCCATCCTGCAGGCCGTGCAACACCACGTTAGGTCCAGAAAGCTTTCCGAGGGGAGGCAAGGGAGGACCAATACATCTGCTCAAGAGAAAGAAGAACGAGATGGCTTTTCACCGGCACGCACTCACTTCCTCCTCCTCTTCATCTTCTGCTTCGCTACCAGAACAAGTGCGCCGATCTGTCTGGCGTGGGATGCTATGTCTCTCACGCAACGCTAGTGACGTGACATGTTTCTGCCAAAATCACAGAGCACTAGTCACGTGAGGTTAAGTCACATAACACTAGTCACGCTACATGTACCCGTCATAATTACATAACACCAGGCACGTGACGCAAAACCACGTAACGCTAGTCACGTGCCATGTTCACGCAAAAATCACGTAGCACCCGTCACGTGGCGTAAAATCACGTAATATTCGTGTAGGGTTTTTTGCGCGTTTATATTGCTTACATCTTCCGAGATCACTCAGGGCGCGCGAGTACAGCTTTTCAATGTTCGCTCGGGCTCGAATTGTAATGTAAAAAAAATGCCCCCCACCTCCCCGAAGGGAATCGTGAGGAAATGCGAATGCATTTCGCGCGCGCTTCACTCCATTTATATATGGTGGTTGTGGTTCGAAGAAGGAAAAGGCGCCTAATTTCTGCAGCCCGGTCGGGAACACGGCGCAGCGCCTGTTTTTTTTTTCTTTTTTTTGCTTTTGTTCTGCTTTTTTTCTTCTTTTTATATTTATTTTTTTATGCTTTTTTGTTCTTTTTTTCCTCTTTTTCTTTTTTTTTAATTTTTTTTAATTTTTTTTTTTCATATATAGCTCCGCCGAGCTCCCGCGATGCGAGCGCCCTCACGCACTTGAAATGCATTCGCATTTAAAACTGGAGATGCGTAAAGCACGCAGCGATGGAGCGGTGTTTCCTACTGGAACATGCCAATCGCTGCTAATGGGCAATGAGAGACAGAAGACTCCGACTGGACACAGAGACCCGCAGTCTGCTTTTAGTTAACGCGCACGCTGCGAATTTTTATTGTTCAACCACGCACAGGAGAAATCTCCCACCGGCACCACCTTGGAGGTCAAGATCCATTGCCATATATACGGGATGGACAGTGAACGGTTGTGCAGCGCGAGCAGTCGGTTTTTTCAACCAAGAAACTCGCCAGCAGACGCTGCCTGCGTCGGCGTCGCGAGGCGAGAGAGGGGGGTAGCCTAGGAGAGGAGAGAGAGGGGGGGGACGCGCATGCGCAGTGGGGGTGTGGACGCTGTGGGCAGGGATGCCTAGAGGAGGGAGGGGGGAGCGTATTAGAGGAGAGAGAGGGGGGACGCGCATGCGCAGTGGGAGCGCGGGGAGGGATGCCTAGAGAAGAGAGAGGGGGGAGCGTAGGAGGGGAGAGAGGAGGGGAGGCGCATGCGCAGTGAGGGTGTGGTTGCCGCGGGGAGGGATGCCTAGAGGGGGAGAGAGGAGGTTTTTTATTTATATTTTTTAAAGGGCTTGCGCATGCGCAGTATGGGTGGTCACGCCGCCCACCACCACCACCGGATTAAGCTTCGCCATAAGATGCTTCACATCTAACACCTGCCGGCGCTTACCTCCTCAATCTATCCTCCTCCTCCTCCTCCGCGGACAACGCTGGACAACGCCGGACAACGCCGGATGCCTGACATAGCCCGACTATGAAATGCATTCGCATTTAAAAGTTCGGCAGATCCCAGGTACCTTGGGAATCGATGTTATGCGAAGCATACGGTGGGAAAGTGACTGTGTTGCATTTTTTTTATTGAGCGAAACGTTACGAAATGACGCCAAAGATATGTGCAAATCTTGTACGCACAGACGTATGTTCAACAGTCACATATGTTTTATATAACCAGTTGTTTACAGTTGCGTAACGATGCCAACAGCAACATGGGTATTAGCAACATCAGAAGTGGTAAGCTGATATGTAGCGCTTAGGCTCGCGAAGATGGCAGCCCTGGACACTGCAACATAAAAACTTCAGTGGATAGCGCTTAACTACAATTGACGTTAACCCGACGTGACGGCTGTATCATAGGAGTACATATGTAATGTTTATCAAATTGGATAGCCAGCACTGCAACCACCATTGACGTTTCACGAACATTAGGGTCGATTTTAAAAAACAGTTCGGAGACCTGGCGTGGCTCTGTGCTAGAATACTTGATTGCCTCGCAGAATGCTGGGGTTCGATTTCTGCTGGGACCCTGACATTTATTCTTTGCAATCGTCGGGTCAACGCTGCCGATGTCAGCATTTTCTTAACGCTCTCGCGTTAAAATTACCGCTCTCTGTTCTTGCCATTCCTGGGTAGATATAAACTCTAAATCACCTGTGACACAGCCGCATACATGTCGCACATACCCGCCCGTGGTATACGGGTATGTGTCACACGTGTCTGGCCGAAAGGGTTTGACGACGTACGCGACGCGATTGTCACATTATTAATGTCATGACCAGCGAGTCATATTCGTGAAAGCATCTTACCCTCCCATACTAATTTTGGTTTACCCAAAGTTAAGGGGGTGATCACGAGAGCACCCAGACGTAGGCGGATAGATAGATAGATAGATAGATAGATAGATAGATAGATAGATAGATAGATAGATAGATAGATAGATAGATAGATAGATAGATAGATAGACAGACACCGCAAGAGTACCTGCAGTACGCAAAGAAATGCTTCGCATTTAAATGTCACAGGGTCTCTTATGCATTCACTTAAGACTACTCGAAGGCGAAAGCAATCTTTTTTTTTTTCTCTCAGCTCATGTATTGATCCTGCCCTGCCACCCTACGAAACCTTTCCACGCCCTACGTTGTTTTGCGATGCCTCCAGGATCGGAGGCGCTGCAAGCTTTCTGCGCCTCACCTGGTATTGCACTGCCTGCGTGATCGATAGGCCGATCACTCAGGCAGTGCAATGCGACCATGTCCTTTGATGACCTCATCATGTTATGACGTCACAATGATGCAACAAATTATTACGATCAGTGTCGTTATGACGTCATACGGTGACGTCGACGTCATCACGCGGTGATTTTTTTCATCACTCGAGTTGGCGCTGACTGCGCGGGAACCGACTAGGGACGCCGGTCAATTTTTCCGTTTTATGAGCCATTTAAGGCTTTCGCCTTGGATGCAGCATTTGAATTACCTTGACTGCCACCAGCGCGAATCCAGCTTGCATGAGCACCCCAATAGTGTTGAAACCACGAGTTGGGAGACCGGATTCCCGATCCCAGTGACCGCATATACGCGCCGCAGCTAACTTCCCCGAGCAAGTAAAAAGAAAATCTTTTTTTATACATATTGCCTCGCACGTTTCTTGTTTCAATTTTGCTGCATTCGGTTTACACCCACAAAGAGTGTCATTAATGCTCGGCGCACATAGCGCCTCAATATTCCAGATGCTTCGCGACTATAGTAGATCGTTTTGCTAAGATTGTGAGCAGGACACGAACAGTCACGTTTATTCCAGAGCTTGCGCGACCACCAATGATAAGGCTGGAAAGTTCGATGCGAGATGTATAAAAGACGGCGCGTCCCAACGATGATTAGTTTTATCGACGGCCGACGCTCTGTTCGCCGATATCAGTGTACAGCGTGCATTGCTTGCTGTAGTTTGCCCTTCCGTTTACCGGCCACAAGTTTGGCCAATTAGAGAGTTTCATCTGAGATACGTCGACTGCTGCCTTCGTCAACATCACGAACCACGTGACATCTGGTGGAGATGCATGCTGTTCGTTCATGTTCCGGACGCCTCCATCAAGCCGTCCATCCAGCCCAAATCGCCAAGAAGACACCGACACCATCAGCGGCAGTCGAGCCAGCCGCAGAGTAAAAGGACTACTCGGACTCTTGCCGGACCTGCCAAAAACCACGGCGACGAAGACAACAGGCACGTTGACGGCTGCAGTGTCACTCGCAGCGATCGTGATGCAGCCGCCCAGGGGCCGCCGACCTTCCGTGGTTCGCCATGTGAGGACCCCGAAACCTGGCTTCAGACATTTGAAGGGGTTTCGACGTTTAACAATTGGAACTCCGAAGACAAGTTGCTCCACGTGTACTTCTACCTGAAGAAGCAGCTGGGGCATGGCTCGAGAATCGGGAGTCCACACTTCGGAATTGGGACCTATTTCGAAGCACATTCCTGCAGACGTTCACGAGCGTCGTCCGAAAGGAAAGAGCCGCGACGTTGCTGGAGACGCGGGTGCAACTACCGAACGAAAATGTGACCATCTTCGCGGAAGAAATTACGCGACTGTTACGCCACGCGGACCCCGACATGCCCGAGGTGAAGAAAGTCCGTTTTCTCATGCGAGGGGTCAAGCAAAAACTCTTTGCTGGGTTGATGCGAAACCCACCGAAGACCGTCCCGCAATTCCTGTCGGAAGCCACAGTGATCGAGAAGACGCTTGAAATGTGAACCCGCCAATAGAATCGCCGAACGATTCAAGACAGCCTAGCTGTTCATGCTCTCGGCTCCCGCGACCTGCTCGAAACGATACGAGCTATAATGTGGGAGGAACTGCGCAAGCTGTTACCCTCACCACAGCTGCAAGTGGACTCGATCGCAGACATCGTTCGAGAAGAAATCCAGCAGTCGATGGGCACCCCCGAAACGTCACAGCCTCAGCCGCGAGCCATGAGATACACTGCTTCAGCCCGACGCTACGCTCCCCCCTCCACGCCCACCTGAAGAGGCCGCACCAACACATTTCCGCCACCGGACACCGCCGTCACCGCCACCGATGCCATAACGCCCACCTGCCGGCCAGCGCTACGCTCCTAGGAAAACCGACGTTTGGCGCGCCCCCCGATAACCGCCGGCTCTGCCACTGCTGCGGTGAGGCCGGGCACACCTACCGCCGCTGCCATTACCGACAGATCGGGCTACGCAGTTTCGCCGTCGACGCGCCGTGTCCACAATGTGGTGAACGACCACACGACTTCACTGACTACGTCGCAGGAGGGCAGTGGGCACCCCGACGACCATGCGGATCGCCGTCGCCAGGCTGCTACATGTCACCGCCAGTGATGTTCCGTGCAGGGAATTTTCCCTTTTTCAGAAAATTTTCGACAGTCATTTTGGACGAAAGGGAAAAAGGGAATCTTCGCGATATTGCAGGGAATTTTGAGGGGCGGCGAAATTTTTTTTATAACGATCAAAAGACTGTGGACATGAGGCTTTCGCATGTCGCAATCGTTTCTGGCGCATGTAGCGCACCAAACCACAGCCTCTAAGGTTCGTTTTTAAAGACCATAGTCTTTCTTGGGATAATTCAACGCAGAAACATTGATGACATTGATTTGACTGACTGCTGGTTTGTGTGGCCAGCGATTCAGCTCCCCGGCGAAAGTTTAAGCCCGTGCTCAAAGCCCGCCTATCTTGATCTGGTGAATCTGTTCATACTTATGAACATTGTCAATCAAAAAGCAAATATTACGCATATTTGAGGCGCAATATCAATACGTACGTATTCGACAGTGTGTGTTTATTTAGAAAATACATAGATACGTAATGCTAAACACCGCAGAGTGTGCATAGATACGCAGAGATGCGCATAGATACGTAAACACCGCAGAGTTTGCATAGAAAATGCATAGATACGTAATGCTAAACAACACAGAGATGAACAAGCCATCGAAGATGTCTGTTTTTCGGTTTGCCCAAGAGGGCTGACATGTTCTAGTCATTGTGCTGCGATTTTAAATACCTTGCTTTTTTTTTTCAGTTCGAGGCACACAAAAGTTCTGTGGTCAATTGAAAGGTTTCCCAGTCTATATATATTCTAGTCACTTCACATTTATTTATTCTTTTCTTTACGGTAGTTTGCAGAACCGTTCCTAATCAAGTCAATAAAATGTTAAGTACCACCACAAAAGCTTGTTTTATTTAACAATATTTAGTCACCATTATTGAAAAGTGGACGTGCTTTTTGTACAAAATGTGGTGCATACAGATACAGAGCGTCTGCTAGGCACATTAATGTACGCCACGTCACTCAGTAACAAAAAAAAACAATAATAAACTTTTCTTCTTATGCAGTGGCCGTGTGCCTGAGCATGTACAGCCGTCAGCACCTTTAACTCGAACGCTCCGATGCGTGGCCTCAGCTCGCTTGGACTGAGGTCAGCGCCGCCAAGCGTTGAAAATGATATGCTTGCTGCAGTTAACGATAGATGGAGCGCGCGTCGGTTTCACTAGTAAATTTCTGTTCCTAGTCTGCCTGACCGGCGGGTCGAATGCATTCACTTGGCATCCCGTTTTCGCCACGTTTCGCTCGTGGCTACGTTATCGCGCGCGCCCATGACGTTCGTTGTCGTATACTTATCTCGACAATGAACCATTGCGTGCGACAGCTTACGCACCTTTCGAGTTTGAATTCGCAGTGGCTGCTCAAAAGAAATCACATGTATAAAAAGCAGAGCAAACGCACGTTCATGGCGTTTGTGAAAGTTGCACAATAAATAAATCTGAAATGCAGTGGCGTTGTTCATGTTCTGATTCATTAATTTTCAGACAGCGTGAATTGAACTGTTCTCGCAATTTAGAGTGTGCCTTCCTGTTCGGTTCACGCTGCACGGAAGATGTGGTCTTGGAGCGCAAGATTTGTGCGTGTAATAATATCTGGGGTTTAACGTCCCAGAACCACTATTTGATCGCGCCATGAACGTGCGTTTGCTCTGCTTTTTATACATGTGATTTCGTTTGAGCAGCCACTGCGAATTCAAACTCGAAAGGTGCGTAAGCTGTCGCACGCAATGGTTCATTGTCGAGATAAGTATACGACAACGAACGCCATGGGCGCGCGCGATAACGTAGCCACGAGCGAAACGTGGCGAAAACGGGATGCCAAGTGAATGCATTCGACCTGCCGGTCAGGCAGACTGGAAACAGAAATTTACTAGTGAAACTGACGCACGCTCCATCTATCGTTAACTGCAGCAAGCATTTCATTTTCAACGCTTGGCGGCGCTGACCTCAGTTCAAGCGAGCCGAGGCCACGCGTTGGAGCGTTCGAGTTAAAGGTGCTGACGGCTGTACAGCATTCCTTCCGCATAGCATACCGCTTAAAGCGAGCTCCAATTGGTAGCTGCTTCGTAGTATTAAAAGCCGATCTCAGAGGCGATGCTTTGAGTTGGGCAGGAAAGAAGAAAAAGCGATGGGAAGAGCCTGAAACACGTCGAACACTATATATATATAGGAGGTATTCACTTCACGTCATCCGCAAGGGGGGCGCTAGCGCGGCGGTCGCCATACCTGTGGTCTCGCGTGCGAACATCATCCTCGAATCACAACCAATGTTCTCTGCAGCACGTGTTATATTGATATTTTCCTAAGAAAACGGGTTAGTGAAGTGTAGAGCCGCCAAAAATCGGGCAGTCATATGCCAGATCGCTGACGAACCACGGCTATGGCGGCGCACTCCCCTAGCGCCGCCTTGCGGGAAGAGCTCAGTGAATACCTCCTATATATATATATATATATATATAAACTTTTTTTGTGCAGGGAAATATGCGGGGATTTTTGGCGATGTATGCGGGGGAAAATGCTGGAAATAGGGAATTTTCGGGCCTCGGAAAGGGAATTCTTCTGTCCAGGACGGAACATCACTGGTCACCGCAGCGCCGACAGTACGCTGGCCCTACTCGGGGCCGTTCCGCGAGCCCATATCCGGAAAACAAGAGCAGCAACCGATGGAGGTGCGGTTCCTGTACGACGAACTACCGAAGATCCTTCGCCGACGACCACGATGACGCAACGAAATCTATAGAACCCGCCGGAAGACGAACGCGGCCCTGACGTCGAAACTTCGCTGCCCGAAGAAGGCCCGATGAGGCAACGTGGACGCAGCGGAACAAACCACCGCAGCCGTGATCCGAGGCCAGGAGCTCACCGCAACGCGAGACGACGAACTACTGACCTCGACGTTCTGATCGACGGCCACGGCGTGACAGCTCTCGTCGATAATGGAGCAGACTATTCCGTCATCAGTCGGCCGTTCGCCGCAAGGTTGAAGAAAGTTAGGGCTGCTTGGGAAGGCCCCGAAATCCGGATAGCTGGAGGCCACCTAGTAACGCCGGCACGAATCTGCATAGCGAAAGTCGCTATTGTAGCGTTCCTACTTGGAATTAACACATTAAACAGACATAATCTCAGATAGACGGGTGTCATCCGCCATTTTATTCTAACTTCTGCTTCAGTTCTCCCCTTACTCCGCTTCCATGCCCTCATCGCAGACCGCTTCATCCATTAAAGGGACACTAAAGTGAAACAATGATTTGGTTTAGGTTGACAAAATGCACTCTGAGAACTCTAATATCATATGTTTCATTATCATAGGTTCATTATTAGCGGAGAAAATCAAGGTTAAAGTTTTATTTTTTTAAATTTGGCGCCGATATCTGCGCGCGTGACGTCAGAGATTCCAAATGTATTTTTCGTATTTTCGTGACATTGGCTTGATGAAATTTTCTGAAACTTCGTATGCTAAGTCTATGGCACCCACAGATGACAATGCACCTTATTTTCATTGATTAGAAGCTACGTAGGACTCAGTAGACGCCTTCAGAATCTATGACGTCACGGTGTTTGGTGCGGGAATCTAAAGGTGGCGTCATCCATCCGCATTTTCTTTTCGCGTGTTTTCTCGCTTACCAAGCGTCGTGTCGCGGTAAGAGTGGTGTTTTCGGGATTGTGAAATTGTGCTTAACTAATACGCGAAAAATCGTTTTCCCCTTTAGTGTCCTTTAACTACCGGATTTATCCCGCAAGCTTCGTAGTCCTACAGCGGTGCTCGAGAGACGTCATCCTCGTTAGGTTTGCATAGTGCAATCATCGACCTGAGATCCAAGTCGACTTTCTATCAAGTCGACAACGCTATCCTCAGAAAAAGCACTACCACCGCACACGCCACCAGGGAACGACGCCTTAAATGTGCTGGAAGACGAAGTCACCATTCCGCCTTACGCATGCGTCGTCGTTTCCGTCGGCGCTAAGGAATCTGCAGACTTGGAAGGCGTCATTGAAGGCGACGAGTACCTCTTGATCAATCGCGAGATATGCACCGCGAGAGGAATCGCCGAGCTGCGTGGAGGGAAAGTTACAGTAATGCTCACAAATTTAAGCAAACAAGTAAAAGCGCGGGAACAAAGTCACGACGGTCGCCTACATCGAGGAAATTGTGGAAGCCACCAATGCTTTCGCCCTAACCGATTCTGCAGAACCTATTCCGACGAACGAAGCTCCTCACTCAGCTTTCGACGTCAATCCGAGTCGTCCTAAGCAAAAGTACATAAGCACAACCCTTCTGCTCATAGGCGTGCGCAGAGTTCTCCTTCAGGGGGGGGCAGGGGGGCGAAGGTTCATCGCAGCGCCCCCCCTCCCTATTAAGTCAATGTATGGAGCAGACTTTGCGCCCCCCTTTCTTAGGTGACTAGGGGGGCGGCCGCCCCCTCTACCCCCCCCTCGTGCGCACGCCCATGCTTCTGCTATAAGTAAAAACAACTCAAGACCCTGCTCCTGCCACACAAGGACTGATTTTCGTCGTCACCAAGAAATCGGCAGATCCCAGTCTCGAAACATCGCATCATAACAGAAGAAAGTGCCAGACCACTCCGTCAGAGCCCGTACAGAGTTTCGACGCGAGAACGCGAGGTCATAAAGAAACAAGTTGACCAAATGCTACGCGACGACGTCATCCAGCCTTCAAAGTGTCTGTGGGCGTCACCCGTGGTGTTTGTGAAGGACGGAACTCAACGCTTCTGCGTAATTTATCGTCGCCTGAACCCGCACAAGAAAGGACGTGTACCCCAGTTGCGTAGCCAGGGGGTGGCACACCGGGCACGTGCCCCCCCCCCGAATTTTTTTTTGCCATGGCATACAGAGCGAAAAATGTCCATTTCAAGGAGGTGCCCCTCCCGAAATCAAGGCGGTGCCCCCCCCGGAAAAAAAATTTCTGGCTACGCCCCTGGTGTACCCTCTCCCACGGATAGACGACACCCTAGATCGACTCCACAACGCGAAGTACTTTTCGTCGATAGACCTCAAGACCGGCTACTGGCAAATGAAAGTCTACAAGAGAGACCGTGAAAACGCTGCCTTTATAACACAAGACGGCTTGTTCGAGTTCAAGGTCATGCCCTTCGCTCTTTGATCGGCACATATGGCGTTCCAACGCATTATGGATACAGTACTAGCAGGCTTGAAGTGACAGACTTGCCTCGTGTACCTGGACGACGTCGTCGTGTTTGCCTCAATCTTCGATCAGCACCTCAGGTGCCTTGAAGCTGTACTTGACGCAATCAAGAGTTCCGGACTCACCCTGGAGTCAGAAAAGTGCCGCTTTCCGTACGCTGAGCTCTTGTTCCTGCGCCACGTCAAGTAAGTGTGGTGTTCGCCGCGAACCCATGGAACACAGCGGCCTTCCCGCCGCCCACCGACAAAAAGGTCGTACGCCAATTTCTTGATTTGTGGCCGTATTACAGGCGTTTCGTCGAGGAATTTTCACGGATCGCCGAGCCGCTAACTCACTTTACGACAACCGACGTGGAATTCAAGTGGCAAACAGCACAAATCGAAGGATTTCAAGAACTGAAACGATGCCTGGAGACTCCACTGATACTTGCGCACTTCGACGAATATGCCGACACGAAAATCCACACCGACGCAAGCAACTTAGGGCTCGGAGCGGTCCTTGTGCAGAGGATTGACGGACTCGAAAGGGTCATCAGTATTACTAGCCCGTCGCTATCCAAGGCTGATGCCGACTATTGTACAACAGAAAAGGAGTACCTCGCCATCATCTGGGCGACATCCAAGTTTCACCCCTACCTATACGGCAGGCCTTTGAAAGTTCTGACCGACCACCACGCATTTTGTTGGCTAGCTAACTTGAAGGACCCTTCAGGTAGCCTCGCGCAGTGGAGTCTGCGACTTCAGGAATTCGAGATTGCCGTCGTGTACAAGTCCGGACGAAAGCACTCTGACGCGGACTGCCTGTCCCGTGCCCCCTTTGACCTACCGCGGCAGGACGACGAGGACGGTGACTACTTCTTGGGAACCTTAAGCGCCGATGACTTCGCCGAACGACAGCGAGCCGACCCGGAACTCAAGGGCCTTGTGGAATACCTCGAGGACAAGGCCACCATTGCTCCAGTATTCAAGCGAGGACTGGCGTCGTTTTTCTTGTGGAACGGTGTTCTCCTAAAGAAAGCCTTTGGTCACAATTGGCCACTCCTCTTGGCTGTATATGTGTTACAAACGAGCGCTCAAATAAGCGCGCATCGCCGATTTCAAACGGCGGCGTGAAATCCAAGCGCCGGTTTGTCGCGACCACGGTGGTCGCGACTGAGCACCGGCAATGAAAAAAATTGGCCGCGTATCTGCGTGCTTCGCTGCAAATGTCGTCGAAAGACGATAGTCTTCTGCCGGTCGTACTAAATGTTTTGCCTTGCCTGAGACAGCGCTTTCTCTATGTTGAATCGGCCGCATCTGGCTGGCCTTGGTAAAATAGAGGAGGCGCTGCGTTAAAGTCCCTGTATCTTTCAAAAGTAGCGAAAGGTCTTGATCCAGCCGCCGTGCCCTGCGATAGGCCAGTTGGCGACATGTGACCTTTTCGCCTTCGCGCCCCGCCCAAAGGGTCCAGCGGCGGCAGCGCTGTGCCGGCGAGATATATGGATGACTGTATTTTAAAGCGTGGAGTTGGACAATTTGAGCTAGTAGAAAGTACTTCACGCGCCTCTGTCGCATTGTTGTTGCAGTCTAGAAGCGTTTATGTACTTGAAGTTGAGTGGACGCGGGAATTCTGTGCTTGAATTGAATGTTTGGAGCGTGACGGGCTAGTACCATGCCGGGTCTCAATGCCTTCGGTTCAGTGGCGTAGGCAGGGGGTGGCACACCGGGCACGTGCACCCCCCGAAATGT
Source organism: Rhipicephalus appendiculatus (assembly GCA_030522465.1). NCBI lineage: Eukaryota > Metazoa > Arthropoda > Arachnida > Ixodida > Ixodidae > Rhipicephalus > Rhipicephalus appendiculatus. The sequence goes on along the minus strand of JALIZH010019823.1, from coordinate 12,838 downwards.
TTTTCGCCGTGGCATACAGAGCGAAAAATGACCATTTCAAGGAGTGACCACCCCCGTAATCAAGGAGGTGCCCCCCGCCCCCCGAAAAAAATTTCTGGCTACGCCCCTGCTTCGGTTGTTTTACCGTGCAGAGGACAGAAAGAAGTATTTCTTTTTAGGTTCCTCGCGGTGACAAAAATATATCCTAAAGGAAAGTACGCCCCCCCCCCCCCCCCCCAAAAAAAATCAGTCGCAAGAAATTTTTGCACACAGAAAACACCCGGCTATGCGAAGAAAGTGATTTTGTAATGTTTATAACTTCAAGCAGCCTTTCGCCTGGCGGCGAGCTTTTGTTCGTGCATATGCGTAACCATTATCTAACCAAGGTTATTATTGTTTAGGCATTCTTTATACCGTAAATTTGTGCGCAGTAGACAATGCAGAGTCACTCCCGTAAACATTAAATAGCTCGGAACCTAGTTTTTTCTCCCCGGGGTAGCTTCAACACTAAAAGCTCACAAGGAAAGGACCATTAGAGATTAGTGTTTTGCCACACCTTGCCATGTTTTGTCGCACTGCTGCGCGTGGGATCGATTAAGGCTTCGTTTAAGCATTCCGCGTGGTGTTTTCCAGAATACTTTTGGCGAGTTCGAGTACGTAATACTGCATGGCATTGTGAGGAAAAAAGCTGAAACCATATATGCCGCACTGGGAATCTTTCCTAATTTTCCACGACAGAAGGAACAGAAGCCACCCTGCAAGCGAATGAGGGGTGATCAGTACTGACGACAAACCTTCCAAAAAAAAAACTTTCCTATGAATTCATACAGTAAAACCCCACACAAACACACGCGTCCTGCATACAGGTGTCACAATACAACATGCAATATCGCAGTAATATTGCGTGGTACAAGGGTACATTGCCATCGGGGGGGGTCAGAACATGTGAATATCACAACGACATCGTGGTTTAAAGCCTGCCACCCATTACAAAAGGCACACACGTTACTGCGCGTATTCCCTTAAAGGGGTCATAAACCACCCCTCGCGCTTGGCATGAAAAACACATTGGAATAAGTCGGACGCCTCCCAGAAATACATAGACGAAAGAATTTTTCGAAAAGCTAAAGTAGGACTGGAGATACAGCGATCGTAATATTTGCATGACACATTCGCGCTCAGCTCGCTTCCCTTCGCAGGAGAGGGCAGCGTAAAGTCCCTCTTGTCACGCGGAATTTGAAAATCTACTTCAAGTTACGCGGAAATGGAAAACACGCAAAGAACCAAAATATAAATGTCCTGCATGACAACTTCTGCGGGAAATCGCTCAGAAGCTGCTTCGAAAAAGCACGCGTTGTTATTGCAATGTTTAGCGTACTCCGGGAGCGTTAGTTGTTGTCCCTGTTGTTTCAAGTTTCCTGAGCAGCTTACGCTACAAATGGCAATAATTAACCGATTCAAGCGCGCACTGAGCGCGGTTTTAGGCATCCGCAGAATGCACGCGAGCGAGCGGAGCGTCGTCTGCTAGCGCTGCTCCTTGGAACCCTCCAGAGGGCGCGCGTGTAGTTGTCGCTACCTTTATATATATAGGGACCTTACGCTGCGTGAGACATGGACGCCATCTGGCAGTGCTGTCGAGAAACATCAGCTTGTGCAGAACCCAGGGCAGTTCGTGTATAGCGTCGCTTTTTGAGCGCAGCCTAAGAAACGCTGGGGTCTTCAGAATTACGTATCTATGTATTTTCTTTTAAAGGAAAATACCAGCTACTACTTATGTATTGATGTTGCGCCTCAGACATGCGTAACATTTGCTTTTTGATCGACAATGTTCACAAGTATGAACAAAAATACTTGTGCAAGATGGCTGGGCGCTGAGAAAGTGGTTAAACTTTGGCCGAGCACCTAGATCGGGTCACGGACAGACAGACAGACCAAAATTTCTGCGAAGTATCCCAAGAAAGACTATCGTCTTTAAAAGAAGCATCAGAAGATGCCGGGCGCGCGCCTCCTCTCCCCCTCAAAACGGCCGCCGCCGCGCCAACAAGCGCTCTCGGATCAGAACGCCGAGCGAAGTCTCGAACCCTGAGAAAGGAAAGGATGACGCAACGCCGAGTTACATCGCGATGAGTGGAAACGACGAGAAAAAGTCTCGCCCTTTCAGTAGCTTTGGCTGTACGGCGCGCCGAGGAGAAAACCTGGAAACTTCGCGTATCGAGTGGCGAGCGAATATAATGGCATCTTCGGCGGAGCCGCACTGGCACCGTGGCGGTGGAAGGGAAGTTACGTGAAACACTACCCGAGTTTCGCGCCCCGCTACGCGCCAGACGAACGTGGAACCACAAAACTCGAATGCTTGACAGCAGCGCTGTCTGCGAGAGACGCCATTCAACAGACGACGATTTCGAGCGTCCTGTTTGTATTAGCATAAGAGCGAAACGACGGAAAACCTAACAATGAGACACGCTTGCGAGACGCTACGTGTCCAGTGGGTGCGAGTCTGTTCTCCAGGCGGTTGTGCTGCAGCAGTCTTGCACCACCTCGACTAGGGTTACAGTAACTTTTGCGCCACCTCCACTGTCCAGTGAAATACGGCTGCAAAAGTAGCTGCGTGTGAGCACGGCCTGACTGCTTAGGCACTTTTTCCCTCCTGTCCGACCGTGTTCTTCGGCAGCGCCAGCTGTACATTACGCCTGCACTGACGGTACGTCGCTGCGTCGTCTGCCAACGCGCGCTGAACGATGGGATCGCACCACGCTCCACCGTCAATCTTCACGGTGGCGCGGTGGCGTACACTCGTGTCGTGGCCGGCCTAGCCGAACGTACGGCACCGCACGAGTGCGCAGAAAACGCCACCGGTGCCGCCAGCCGAAGATGCCATGAGCAAGCGGCGACGGAGGGTCCGTCAGGAGGAGTGAAGGAGTCAGTCACTGTCAGGCAGTGACAGTGTGTAGGTGAGCGATGGTGGTGTCGGTGAAGTTTTATTGCTGAAGCGTGGTCAATGGATCTGGAAGAATCGAATGATGACGCCGTGGGAGCTGTGGAAGTTTTGAGGAGCGTTTCCTGGAAGAGAAGCCTCGGACGCACGGGACGACAACCAGCGCTGGACTTGGTGTGAGTGTTTCTTGGAAGAGAAGCATTGGAGATTAGTTCCAAGAACTTTGGACTGAATACGTTTGATGAACATTCGTGTCTTTAAGTGTACAGTCCTAAGGCATGAGATTGCATTTTTAGCGCGAGTTGTTTGTCTGTTCCCGTTGTTTTGAACCCCATTGGAGTTACCTTGCGAGTTAATAATAATAATAATAATATCTGGGGTTTAACGTCCCAAAACCACCATATGATTATTAGAGATGCCGTAGTGGAGGGCTCCGGAAATTTTGACCGCCTGGGGTTCTTTAACGTGCACCTAAATGTAAGCACACGGGCCTCAAATATTTTCGCCTTCATGGAAAATGCGGCCGCCGCGGCCAGGATTCGATCCCGCGACCTGCGGGTCAGCAGTCGAGTACCATAACCACTAGACCACCGTGGTGGGTGACCTTGCGAGTTGTATTCTATTGATACCTGCCAAATGTGCATGTTTGTGTGTAGCTTGTACTGCCTTAACTGAGAATATATATTGTTGTGTTATCAACTCTCGGCTCAGACTCGGTCTTTGGACCACAACCGACGTTCGCTGGCGCACTAAAGGGACCAACCCTAAATCGTCCGCGCTTTCGTGGTGCGTTTCGCGGGCCGATACGTCAGCCCTTGGAATCCGCCTGGCGATTGCCTTCCCATTAACGGGAACCGTGACAGTTGTTCTGCAAGTGCTGTGAAACGGGGCTACATCTGCTCTGAACGTTCTCCCTGACTGCTCCAAGCCTGCTACAAAAGACACTTCTGCCTGCTCCCGCGCGACTGCTCCCAAACCAATGTAGCCTGTTCCACCACTGCGAAGGGAATTTTGAAGAATGTTGAACGCCACTTTTTAAACTTTCAGAACTGGGCGCTAACAATCTAACAAGATAATTAAAAGCCAAGAAACAGTCATCTATAGAAAACTGAGTATTACACTCAGCCTATATAATACATATTTCGACCTTAAAGGGGCCCTGCAACACTTTTCCAAGTAGCCATGGAATGGATTCACTAAAGGAGCTTATTGCCTCACGAATTCATTGCCGCAAAAATTTTTGGAATCCGTCCAGTACGAGTGGAGTTACAAAGATTTCTCGCACGCTGCAATTGCATTCTCTCTTCTCTCGTCCCGTCGAAATCGCTGGAAGCTAAGCAGGGAGGGATGGCACGGGGAAGGAAAATACGTCACGCGCGCCTCGTGATCTTGAGCGCTTTTTCTCTTTCTTTTTTTGTTCGACTACGCCAATTTTCATTGCTATCGCGCGCGCACGCGTGGACAAGTCGCGGCCTCCCGCGGCGGCCTCTGTAACTACCGAGCGCGCCATGCTCAAATCAGGAACCGTCGTCAAATCAGCCAATGGCTGATACAAAAAAATCTCTCGTCGGTGACGAGTGATTTTTGGGTACGCAACGTCATTTGTCGAGAGAAGAGAAAGCAATTTCTGGCTGACTTTGAGAATTTATTCTGAATTCCACACCGCGTGCTGCGCTATAATATTTGGCTCGCGTGTTCTCGAGAGCCTGGACTACCGATCGGCAGCGTTTTCTGAGCATGCTCAAAAAGTGTTGCAGGGGGGAATTCACAATAAATTCTCAAAGTCAGCCAGAAATTGCTTTCTCTTCTGTCGACAAATGACGTTGCGTACCCAAAAATCACTCGTCACCGACGAGAGATTTTTTTGTATCAGCCATTGGCTGATTTGAGCATGGCGCGCTCGGTAGTTACAGAGGCCGCCGCGGGAGGCCGCGACTTGTCCACGCGTGCGCGCGCGATAGCAATGAAAATTGGCGTAGTCGAACAAAAAAAGAAAGAGAAAAAGCGCTCAAGATCACGAGGCGCCCCAGGCAGCACGCCGGTAGAGTTCCTGTATATGCTCCCTACGGGAGCAGAGTTGCGCATAGGTCCGCCATCTTGCCTGGCTAGCAACCATAGCTATGTGGCGAAGCCGCACTTTGTTTTTGCAGGCGACTTGCTTAAGCCTGCCGCCGATCGACGAAGCGTGTCGGCGATCGCCAGTCGACATGGCTGGCGTGCCAACGACCGGCGATAAAAGAAGAAACACCTGCTCTCGGGACTGTGCCACGAGAGTACAAAAGCGTTTTTTAGTCTATGCGATAACGCAAAGGCGTAGCGTAGTGCCGAATAACATGCGCCGCCGCCGCCAAGTCAGGTGGCGCCAGCTATGGAGGATAGAAAACAACTGACAAACACGTAATACATGTCCTTCGAGATTCCGGGAGCGCCCATATCGCCACTCGCTACGCCTACAGCATCGATTATTTCAGTATGTTTTTCAAAAATGGTGCTGAATCGACGTAAATACTTTGCTGTCGAAGCTTAAGGACATGAATCTAAATCAAATAAAAGCACCAGTTCGTAGCTAACGAGCTACAGAGTCCAAGACGGTGTCTTGATAGATTCTAGGTGGACGGCAACCGCTTTCGGCGGCGCGGGCATGTTTTCTGGACGTGGCCTGTGCATCAGCTTCTCCGCAATGCATGGTTGCTAGCGGCGTTTGGAAAACAGATGCGCAACTCTGCTACCTAAAGGTAGCATATACAGGAACTCTACACGCCGGCATTGGACCGATCTCGGCCCAACATCGGCTAACGTCGGCGGCAATATTGGCCCCATGTCGGCAAATGACGCTCGCGCTACTTTCACCCACATTGGTCCGATGTCGGCTAGCCGGCGTTGGGCCGATGAGGGCTAGCCGGCGTTGGGCCGATGAGGGCTAGCCGGCGTTGGGCCGATGAGGGCTAGCCGGCGTTGGGCCGATGAGGGCTAGCCGGCGTTGGGCCGATGAGGGCTAGCCGGCGTTGGGCCGATGAGGGCTTGCCGGCGCCGGGCCGATGACGGCTTGCCGGCGTCGGTCCGAGACCGTCCTGCCGTTATTCAGCAGATGATGGAAAGCTGTCATTGGGCCTATGTAAGCTGGCTGATGCCGGCGTGGTGTCAGCCTCGCCGACGTCGGGAAGCCGCCGGTGCGACGGTTAGCACTCGTTATTATGGTAATTTACCGTGCGGTGAGTAAGGTAATATACTGAGCCGTTGTAGTCAGCTCGTAGCCAGTTTAGATGGGGACACCGGTGGTAGTTGCTCGATGCGTACAGTAGCTTGATTAGAAAGGCTGATACGCGTGTTATAAAGTGAAACGGCTGCGCGCGGACCATGCATAGTTCGGTGTTCCTGTGATTACTGTACTGTAAGTCAGCAGTGCTAAAGAAACCTATTCGCGGCACAACGGCATTCATCGATTACCATTGGCGCCGTATTCGGTAAATACGTCGTAAGCAGAACGACCTATTTGGGGTCTTAGCGTAGCATTGAGAACCAAAATTCTGTGGAACCGTGCAAGGCCGAGAAGGAAAGTCAATATTGTCTCCAAAACAACTAAAAGAATGAAAGTCCTGCTGCATCAATTACGCATGCGTCTAGGTAATGAAGGAGCAACACATTTGCAAAGTGATAAACAGAAATTTATTCACGCATATGAACACACGCCAGCAGTTCCGGAATAATGATGCCATAAAGCAGGGGTCTCAAACACGCGGCCCGCGGGCCGCACGCGGCCCGCGAGGCTCTCGGTTGCGGCCCGCGGCCCTCACATGGCTGTCTTCGCCCCACATTTCATTTTTTTTAAATTTTCTTATCAAGTACATTCGTGAGCTACAGACCTGACGGGTCTAAGGCATTGTCTCCGGGAGGCATTCCATGTGTTCTCCTTGTTTTGAAACATAACCATGAAACAAGAATTATATTTCACAATGGGCGTCCAGATTTGAGTCATTTTGGAGATCAGTATCGACATGTTGTTGGAATACTGGCACTAAATCACCTTCAGAAATGACCTTTATATGAGATATGGGCAAGTTTTTTTTTCAAATGGCAAATTGTACAAATCCCCCCCCCCCCCCCCCCCCGCTTCTATCTTTTGCACTGCCCCGGCACTTGCGGGACTTAATTGCTTGACTGCGGCCCGCTGGCTGAGGTGAGTTTGAGACCCCTGCCATAAAGGAACACCTAAACATCTATAGATACCGTAGCCAACATCTAAAACGATCCCACAGCCACCGTACTACTCATGAAAAACACGAAAATATTGAGAATCGAGAGTGGGGTCAGGCGAAGAGTTACAATCATTTCAATGTTATTCACGGCACATTCAGAATAAATATTTAAAAACATAGAACGGGAAAAAATATGATTAAGAATTAATGAAGAATATCATAGCTACTTGTGTTTTGTGGACAATATCGCGCTTTTCGGCAATGACGGTGACGAATCACGAAACAAAAAAAAAAATGCTGGTGATGTAAATGAAAGAAGCCGGATTAAAGATGTACCCGAAGAAAACAAAGATCATGTTAGGCGGCCTGGCGAGAAAGGGAGATTAAGGGTGGCAAACAGACTAGAAGAGCATGTATACGCGTGGGCTAGTAACTAACAGAGGAGCCCCCCCCCCTCCCCATGTTTATCAAATTCACCGAAAAGTAAGGTTGGGTGGGTTCGCAAACGTGAGTCCATAGTAACACATGACTGGAAATTAAATTACCCCTATCCTTTGAGCGGAAATCACAATTCTTTCAGGCATAACTTATGGGACACAAACATGAATAAACTACAGCACGCGACCTGAAAAACGTTGCGAGTGGTGCCGCAAGGTTCCGTATACTGTACATCTAAACAAGGTAGACACGCAAGCACGCATTTCTTATCTCAAGGCAAGAATGTAACGGAAAAGAAGCGTGCATGAATACCTTTCACGTGTGGCTCTTGGATTGGTAAGAACACGAGCGAATAAAAGGCACGGTCAATAGCGAACGCACGATAAAGAGTACAAAAATCTGACTGGACAGACGTAAGAGCAGTCAAGACGTGTCCTTAAATAAAGTGAGCGAGTCCAATATGGAAGCACGTAGCCACTGGTTGCTAGCTGCGGTGATATCTGCCGAAAACAGTGCTGGAATCTTGCCGCATATCCGTCTCGCACACGTTTTTTGACTTTCCTCCGCACATGTCCACACACCGACACTTTTTGAAGAATTCTGCTGGCCGGAGCGAAAAAGCCTGCTCTCGCTACAACTTATCCTTCCTTGGAGCTGGCTACCCTTCCCTGCCTGGTCAAGCAAGTTTCGCGACAATAACGCCGAACGACAGGAGTAAAAGCGGGGAAGGGGGGGGGGGGGTAGAGGTTGAAGAAGACGAAAAAAAAAAACTGATTCTCCCTTCTTAGGAGCCCGGCTCAGCCTCCGACAATAGTGTGCGCCCCCCCCACCCCCACCCCCCCCCGTGTCCCCTCCCCCCCCCCCCTCCACGGCATGTCGTCTGTGGGCTACGTGGAATTTTCAATGCATCGCTTGTGACAACGCATCGCTACGTGAAAACTTTCCGCACACCACGTTGCAACCGCATTTTTTATCGTATTTCCTGTGCAATTATAGTAACATTAAATGCGACTGTTTCTAAAAGCACGTCGGAAGCAATCGTGGGAAGCAAACGAGATTTTTACTTCAAAATGATAGGTTTGGGACAAAAAGACGGCGATAAAGTGAAAACACGAACTGGCAAACACGTGTCAAACACGTGTTTGTATGTTCGTTAATGATTATTGGTCTTGGTGGGCTAGTTGGTTTGGAAGGTTTTTACCGAAAAAACGTATCTACACTTCTTCCCGGTCTTTATTCTTGCGCCATACCTATTTTTCTCAAGTATAATGAACAACTAGCTCAGCAACACTCCTTGTTGAGCATTTTACTACTTCCACGAGGCAAAATTATGTGACATCACTGAAGCAAATGCGTTTCTTACGATTGACCACAACATGCGCGTGTGTAAATACGTGCACACCCACAGACAGAAAACTATTCGTGCAGTTTATAAGCACTCGCACCATGCGGTCAGTGGCTGAAAGTATGTAAAGGATACAGCGCTAGAAATATGATGTAAGGCCCGGTTTATGCACAGAATTAGTATTCACATCAAACTTCTTCCGCTAAATGTATTCCTGCTGGAATAATTGGGCGAATCCTGATGCTGGATATATCAGTGAGGTCTACCGACCAATGGCAAAAACATTTATAAAAGAGAAGTACTTTGAAGTAAGTTCAGTTTTATAGCGTTGAACAGCTCGTCAACGAAATGGCTATCTAATGTGAATCAGTCTGAAGGCCGCTTTTTGGGTAGAAAAGCCACAGTGCTAGTGATAACTGTTAGTTAATCTCCTTGCAGAAACTAACAAGAGGATACAAGCTATTTACTCGGCGTTACTTCGCGCCCCGAATAGTAGATGCGGCATAAGCACGATACAATGCATGCATGCACTTTCTTATTTTTGCTAGTACACCAATCCATGTAGCAGCTTTCTGCAGCTTAGGCGAGTAATATTCAAGCGCTTAATGCTCTATGGCATTACAAGCTTGTGTTCGACGTCGACGTACAGTAGACTGCCAGCATGTCAGCGACGGTTTTATTTAGCCGCTCGGTGAGACCATTCGTCTGCGGGTGATAGTTGCGGTTGTCCGTCGGTGACTTGTATGTCGAGATGGTTTGCGTTATTTCCACCGTAAAATACGTACCTGTGTCGGTGACGACGACTTCTGTAGCGCCACGACGCAGGAGGACGTTCTCAACAGGGCAATATACGACTGTCTGAAGAAAGACAAGAAGGTATTCCAGCTTCGCCGATGAAAGCTAACCAACAATTGACTCAGCCAGCATTGCTTTAAGAGCGGCAACAACACGGGTAAAAAGGCCCAATTCTGCCTGTGAAAGCCTTCAGCTGCCAATATCAGTTGAAGCAGCTGATACAAGGCAGAATGATGGCAAGCCCGGCCCAATGTTGCCGGTGAAAGCCATCGGCTACGGCGATATCGGCGGAAGTGTGGCGGAACGGCGCCAAACTCGGCCCAATGTTGCCGGAGAAAGCCAACGGCTAAGCCGATATCGGTGGAAGTACGGCGGAACGCCGGCAAACTCGGCCCAATGTTGCCGGTGAAAGCCAACGGCTAAGCCGATATAGGCGGAAGTACGGCGGGAGGCCGGCAAACTCGGCCCAATGTTGCCGGTGAAAGCCCAACATGGGCTGGAGGACGGCAAAATCGGCCCAATATTGCCGGCGAAAGTCAACGGCTCCGCCCACATTGGCTCCATGCCGGCAACGACGGACCGTGGTTGGGCCGCCCACAGCCGCCTTAAAACCAATATCGGCCCGACGTTGTGTGCTGCCTGGGGCGCGTGACGTATTTTCTTTCCCCGTGCCATCCCTCCCTGCTTAGCTTCCAGCGCTTTCGACGGGACGAGAGAAGAGAGAATGCAATTGCAGCGTGCGAGAAATCTTTGTAACTCCACTCGTACTGGACGGATTCCAAAAATTTTTGCGGCAATGAATTCGTGAGGCAATAAGCTCCTTTAGTGAATCCATTCCATGGCTACTTGGAAAAGTGTTGCAGGGCCCCTTTAAGTAGCTTATCAAAGGCAGCAGTTTCGCTATGCCATGTTATTGCGACATCACATACATTGACTCATTCGGCGGGTTTTTGCCGTCACCGCCAGCTTGACTGCTCTGCCACAACGCACACATCCTCTAATATTGTAACGGCGAGCTATTTATACACACCATTTCCTATTCCTTGTACGCATGTCTCTAAGGTGCTTCAGCGTGGCAGAGGCGCTATCCACTTCTACCCACGAAGTGGCGCAAAGAACCAAAGGGCGCTTGGCGAAAGCGCGCATCAAGCCACCCTAATGGGCGCGTTTAGGGTATCTCCCTTGCTGCGACAGCTGTGTTTGCTAAATGATGAGCTGCTAGCCATGCTTCGTATGACATTGCAATTTGTTGCTGTCGCATTCATTCCTTCGCCGTCGCGGCAAAAATGTGGGCTTTTTAACAGCTCGCCGTTGGTCAGTGCAGCGTTCGCAAAAACTCGGACCGGCTTTGCATAGCCCAGATAGTCGAAGTTAAGATTAGTATAGCCTGGCTATTTCTAGCTAAATATAATTCAGACTACTTAAGATTAGTGCAGCCATTGATACCGCGTGATAAATAGTCGTTAGCCATTCAATAGCTAATGGATAATCAATCAAATACCAATAAATTCTAGAGAATGCTTCGTTGAGCAGAGCCTACTTCCAAAATGGAATACCTTGTAATGGCCAATCGATAGATCTTCCAAAATCAGTGAGTAACCAATAGATTCTAGAAAATGTATGCATGAACTCACCCTAGCTCAAAATGCATGAGAAGCGAGCGAGTACCCCCAGCTGGGCTTGGCACCACGAGTGCGAAGCTGGCTTAACTTTTAGCTGTATTGCCTGTATATATTGAGCGAGTGTAGTGTACTCATTTGCGATTGTATCTGAAATGTACCATGATCTTGTAAAAGCGCGCCTGTCTCTTCCGTTTATAATAATAGATAAGTAAATTGTGATGAACAAAATGGCTGAAGATTACATTTCAACACGAAAGTGTTTTATGCCGGGGTCCACCAAGACTTCAGTGATGTATTTCCGTCACGGATATGACGTTAATAAAATGGACGCCAGTGGACGAGAAAGAAAAAAAAAACACGAGACAATGTTCCGCCACCGGGAATTGAACCTACGACTCCCGGTCCGCGACGATTAGCACCCGGCGCTCTAGCAACTGAGCTACCTACAAACGCGCCTTATCTTATATCTCACGCAATCTCTCTCTCAGGCTGCTCTCTGTTGGAGGGCTAGACGGGGCGGTGTGGTGCCGTGTCTGTGGGCGATAAACGGAAGCAATGCGGCATGACACAGGAAACGATTCGGCAACGACGCAGTTAAAGCCTGGCCTCCGAGATTCGCAATATCAAAGGCCACGGTTAAAGTGTCTCGATACCAGCGATCTACACTGGCCGCGCTGGCATCGGGGAGTCGCCCTAGACTCAGTCAACGCAGTTAACGTTGGTTACGTTCTTTGCCGTTCGCTTCGTGTTAGCAAGTGACGGATCGTTGGCGGAGTAGTGCAGCTTCCACATGCACCAACGGCGTTTCTCCGCCACGGACTTCTTCGAGTACGATAGCACCGGCTAATAAAACTGCTGCAATAAGCGTTGCAGAAAGGCAACGATGTCGACAGGCGCATGTCATGCCTTGGTGGAGCGAGACAGAGGCCAGTGGGACGTGGAACGCGTGCGCGCGTTTGCAGCTCAAGCTACGAACTTCTGCATCCCGTGTTGCTGAAGCGCAGTGTGGTACTGTATGCGTGAGCACAGAGCACAGGTGTTGGTTATCGTATTACTCGCGAGCGCACGTGGTGTCGTTTGTGTCCTGAACTGACGGCGCTTTGAAGAAGGGCATATCGAGTACAAGTGCTTATTATGTGCTTGTTGATGGCAACATTGCGCGGGATTCACGATACGCTGCGTCTAGGTATGTGATCACAATTTCAGCTACAACAACGGTTTTATCATTACCATTGGCGTTCGGCGTCGCGATGGAGATGTGCCACTTGGCGTCAACGTGGGTGGATCGACTTCAAACGGCAAACACCGCTAGACATTGTACAAGCTCTAATATATCGCTACACAATAAGCACTACTTCTGTGAAGGCACGTTTCACTTTCGTGTTATATCGATTCCTATGACAGAGGGATCAGCCATACTTTCTTTTTCTTTAGATTCGGCAGCATTCTCTTAGTGCCAGCAAAGAATTCAGCTACGATGCGTTGAGCTACGAGGTCATACATCGGATAAGCGCGCACGACTGCCGTA
>JALIZH010019822.1:0-66873 GCA_030522465.1 Rhipicephalus appendiculatus | reverse complement strand
GACTGGAGATGGTCAAAAACCGCCGTGTCAACTGACCCACTCACACACACACACACTATATATATATATATATATATATATATATATATGATTGAAAAGAAAGTTCTGTGGGTCCGGTGCACATATAGTCAAGAAATGATGGCGCACACTTACGAAAATTGCATATTTTTTTTACTGGTTAACGTTTCGGCCGTGGCACGGCCTTCGTCAGAATGAAAAAGAATTACAGGCATGTGGCCGCTTTTATGGGCATGAACACGTGGGTACAAAACACGTCGGATCAACACGTGAACGTTTAAAAGGATCAAACCAACCATGATAACAACACCAAAACAAGGGGAAAATAAATAAATAAAGAAAAAAAAACAATTCATAAATTTAATAAAGCAGGTTGGATCACAGGCATGAAAAGGCATTTACAAGGATGAGCCATTGACCACAGTAGTCACGATGACCGTACATGAATGAACAAAAAATGATGGCGATTGTTATATAATGAAAACTTTCGGCACGTTTCGTTAAATATATAGCAAAAATGATATCAGGGCATCACAGAAAGACACGACACTTTTTCCAACGCTCTCATTGATGCCGGCCGACACAGTGTTGAACTTATGGATTAAAAAAATATTCTCTAATTTCGCGATCGTGGTGCGATTTGAAGCCTGATTGTAACAGCGTCATCATGATCTTGTCAAACGAATGACCTGGCAGATGAACATGTTTAGACAATGGGAGATGTGGCAAACTGTTAGGTAGTTCCTTCATTTCTTGACTATATATATATATATATATATATATATATATATATATATATATATATATATATATATATATATATATATATATATATATATATATATATACCGGCTGGACCACACAACGTGGACCGAGTTTTATATAAAAAAACCTGCGCTGCTGGTAGTCGCGCGTACACACAGCCTGCATTTTTTTAGTCATTAAGCGCAAGTGAATTAGGTAACTTTAATTAGCCAACTTTTTATTCTTGATCGAATAAGTAAAGTGCAATGTTTACGTTGTACCTCGCCTCGAATAACTCCAGAATCAAGCTTCAATTTTTTGCTGAAATCTGCCTGGTTGTTTTTTCCGAAAAAAAAACAAACAAAAAAGAAAAAGCGTGTTAAACACGCCAAATATGAAATAGGCTGCTTTTTTAACAATGAAGTTTAACCAACTCACCTAGTTTTGTACCCTGATGAATTACCGATTAGTCATGAAAAAATGCACGCATGTACACGCGACTACTGCTAATAAAGAACAGGTGGAACTTTCCTTTCAGCACATGTTTTTGTTTGTTTTGTGAATCTTGATCTGAGTTATCTGGGAGAGCCGACACACACACACACACACATATATATATATATATATATATATATATATATATATATATATATATATATATATATATATATATATATATATATATATATATATATATATATATATATATGGGTCTCATCATCAGCCTGACTACGGCTACTGCAGGGCAAAGGTCTCTCCCATGTTCCGTCAATCAACCCAGTCCTGCGCTTTCTGCTGCCACGTGATGCCTGCAAACGTCTTAATCTCATCTGCCAACCTAATTTTTTTGCCTCCCCCTCACGGGTCTGCCTTCTGTTGGAATCCAGTCAGTTACCCTTAATGACCAGCGGTTATCCTGCCTGCGCGCTACGTGTCCGGCCCATGTTCATTCATATATTTATTTGTTTATTTATTTATTTATCTGCTGCCCTCATCTGAGAGCGTAGCGGGAGGGCAATACAAAGAGTAAGTACAATATATGAAACATTTCGATAACAATCAAATATGCAACAAATGTCGGGAAAGAGAGGTTCCAGTAAATATACTACAACAACAAATAATGGTTACATAAATACATTCAATGAACTTGCATACATTCATTACACTACCAAGTGAAACTGTGTAAGGTTGAACATTCTTTATGCAATAAAACATGAATGTCACATCCCATAAAAAGTATTCAAATAAAAGAAAACAAGGAATTAGCCTGCAGGTGTGTTCTTTCTGTGTCAAGGGGGAGTCAACCGTCAAGTGTTAGTGGGGCATGAGAGTAGCACTGTGGCATTTTATGGGGACAATATTAGTTTGTAGCTTCTATTTTATTTGCGAATTCCGAGAACGATTTGGTGTTTGTGATAGATGGGTTTAGTTCATTCCATTCCCTAATCGCAAGCGGGAAAAATGAATTATTAAATGTGTCATTACTATTTCAATATTCTGTTAGTTTATTGGCATGGTTTTCACGTGTAGCTCGGGTGTCGGAAAACGAAATGTATTTCGACGCGTTTATCTTGAAGCCGTTGTTCAGGACCTGAAACAAAAATTTTAAGCGATCTTGTTTCGCTCTTCCTAGCAGCGTCTTTATATATATATATATATATATATATATATATATATATATATATATATATATATATATATATATATATATATATATATATATATATATATATATATATATAGTCATAATTACCTCCAACCAATTGCTTAACGCCCTGTCATTGTTCCGAGAATAGTTTACCATCTTGACGAACTTTCACAATAAATCTTCTACTCTAAATCAACATGAAATTTAACGCCAATAACGCATCTCATAGCAGCTGTAATTTACATAAGAATGTTCGTCTAGAAACGTGTAGCGACATACCGTATCCATGAAGATGCCCGTAAGTGCAATTTATAGTGGTCATTCTCTAGTGTCCGTTGCTCCACGTTTGTTACCAATTGCGTAGAATTTGCGCTTTCATGCGAATCATCTACGAAAAGCCTTTTTCTCTATGAGTGCATGCATATTCCATGAACAGGTTCTGCGAAACAAAACGTCAATGACGAAAATCTTTTCTTGTTCTGATGACGCGAGCGCGCGGTATCGTACTGATTCTAGGCAGAAAATATATCGTTTCGTCTGCTACGGTTCTATGTAGCCCTGGAGGGAGGAAAAAAAAGACTTACGCCCGAAGGAGACAGCCGGAATAATCCTAATCAGTTGTAATTAACTAATTATTTATTAGTAATTAATTCAGTAAGCAGCGTGCCTAGCGTCCACAAGCCAACCACATTCGACCGTTCTCTCTTCATGCTCAGTGCTCATGGTGGAATTCCCAGCGTGGTCCTGTTCCGCCTTTTATTTTTTTATTTTTTTTGGGGGGGGTGGGGGGGAGAGGGAAGTTCGGCTTCAATATAAACATTGTCACGTGATGCCTACACGTGCAGTGCGTGCCAAAGTCTGTTTTTTTCGCTTCATTCTTTTTACACGTAGGTCCTATGCCATAAATTTATTCGCTTCTTATTTGCTGCCATGCTTGTTCAGCTAGCTGCGTATGCATCCTGCCGCATTCGTGAAGAAGAGCCACATTCTC
Organism: Rhipicephalus appendiculatus; assembly: GCA_030522465.1. Classification (NCBI taxonomy): domain Eukaryota; kingdom Metazoa; phylum Arthropoda; class Arachnida; order Ixodida; family Ixodidae; genus Rhipicephalus; species Rhipicephalus appendiculatus. The sequence goes on along the minus strand of JALIZH010019822.1, from coordinate 63,472 downwards.
AGTGGCCGAAGTTTTCATACTACAGTGGTTTCAGAGGAGCAAAACAAACTGGGGTTGTCATACTAATAATGCCAACGACTTTGTCAAGTCACTTCGTGAGACATTGCCTTTATTTTTTCTTTCTGGCCTAAATATATACAATTTTCTACATTGTAGTAGCCACGAAGGAAAAGAGTGTATGTATGAAATTACTATTTTTTTTTGAATGCGTGATTTCTATCAGCTGTGAATTAACGGATTAGGGTGAAAACTGTGCAGTGACTTTCGCGAAACGCAATGAGATGGCTCCGACACTGTAGTCCACGTACGTTAACGTCATGACCGATTCATATCGGTCACGAAAATTGCAACCACAAACGCTCAAAAACATATTGCGACCGACATCAACGTGCGGCCTACGATTGATCAGTGAGTAGGTCAGGTGGGCAGAAATAATGAAAACCAAAAAACTCAACGGACTTGCTGCATTGGTACTGCCGGGCTAGTTGGCTTTGCATGTTCTTGAGAACACAATCGCGAGACTAAGAAAACCTGGACAAACAGAGATAAACATAAATACAGGCGCTGATATTTGTGTGCGCCTGTGTTTCTATGTGTCTTTGCTTTTCCATGTTTTCTTAAAATTTCGCAATGCTTTTCTGAAAAAGTGCAAGGAATTATTTTAAAGATTTTTAAATTATAAATGACAATGGTAAATTAGCAATCTACTCCTTATCTGGGGTTTCTCTAAGCAGCTGAAAGCCTCATTTTTCGGTCGATAGCCGGAAATAGTACCCGTATGTAGACAATCTGCTAAAGTGAACTTTTGTTTAGTTTGGCTCATTTTTTGGTCCGTAAGGTGCAATGGTCCCGCGCGCATCCTCCAACAAGGAGCACGCACAGCAACCTGCACAAGTATTCGTGCTTGTTTCCCACTTTTTTTTTTGCTGTCGAATTTTAAAAAAATGACGATGTCAAGGGGGCAATAAGCTACATCCACACTCCAGTGTGCGCAACGAGCTATTGCTTTCTTTTCTTTTTCTTTTTTTTTTTCGTTAAGCGCAAGGTGGCGGCTCCCTTTCAGGGTGATCGCGGGCGTGCTAACAGCATTTTTTTTTTCATTTGTCCGGCACACTGATATTCGCAAAATGCTTGGCGTACACCACAATACCAGGTGGGAATTGCGCATGTGCTACGTCGAAACACATGACCGCACATAGGAAAGCGGTTGCCGTCCAACTGTAATCTATTGAGTGGCCGTAGTGCGCTCCGTAGCTCGTTATATCCGATTTGATGCTTTTATTTGCTTTTTAAGTTCATGTCCTTAAGCATTGACAGCAAAGTATTCGTGTCGATTTGGCACGTTTTCGAGAGCCTTACTCGAATAATCGATGCTGTATACCTAGCGAGTCTCGATCGGAGCACCCGGCATCCCGGAAGAAACAGATTACGTGTCTGTAAGTTGTTTTTTATCCTCCCCAGCTGGCGCCATATGATGCGGCGGCAGCTATGACACATGCTATCCGGTATTACGCTACGCCTCTGCGTTACCGGATTACCGGACAGACTACAAAACGCTAACGTAATTTTACGTTCCGTTGAGCTATCACCTTGCGGCACCAGGCGCCGGCTGCAATAACTACGCCGGGGACGATGCTCACTTATATCAATGCTGTAAGCCAAAATGATCTCATAAACCGAATTGCGCTTGGCTGACATGTTCCAAGGAGCCTCGGCTACCGATCGGCAGCATTTTCTGACAAAGTTCCAAAAGTGTTGGAGGGGCCCTTCAAAGTATACGCTTATTTACAAACACATCTGCAGCATCGTCGAGGAGCAAGCAAAATTTCTTTCCAAAGCTTTCATACTTTCGTAGTAGTTAGCTCCAAAATTAGAAAACCTTGCTTTCCATACACAAAGCAGAAAACTAAACAAATCTGAGCTTAGGTTCACAGTGTGCCACATTTCGTCCTCTGGATTTGTTGGCCATTATATGGTGGTGGTTATGCGTTTCATTAATTGTCAGTCAGGGCTATAGACTCATGTTCTATCCCTGGATACATTCAAACCTATAGCAAGAACATTTCTCGGTGAAGGAACGCCAAATTTGTGTTCGTCAAAATACTGCATGGGCGCTTGTTACTAACAACACGCTCTCATATTTATACAGACAATCCTGTCCCCGCAGAAATAAAACACTTTTCTTTGCCCTTGGCAATAGCAAGTAAAATTGAGGTTTTTAATAGACTATAAAGCTGACTATAGGCATAGTCGGTGAACCTGTGTGGAAACTAGTTTACTGGGCTCTACATCAGCAGGTTTCTACAACATGTGCTCACGTAGGAAGACGCACACACTGCCTGAATGCGTAAAAAACAATTCAAGATCTAACAAAGGCTTTCATTTATCAACGCTATGCTCAGAGTTGCGTGCGAAGCAATGCTTCACGCAACCATATTTGTGTAGTATCACAAACACCTGATTTAATTATAGATCACAGACACTTGATTTCTCAAGCGGAATGGTGAAAAGTTGTTCAGCCAATATTCCATAGCACTATTTTAGGGGGAAATACTATTGTGGCAGGCCATGGTAAGTTCTCATGAGATATCTTTAAAGCGCGAGATTTTGCTTTTAGAGTGACTGCTTGTTGAATAAACTACAATGTTTTAGTTATTTCTAACATTGTCGCTACATATGCACTGAGCTGGGTACGAACATGAATGTGTGCCAACTAGCCCCATTAGATCTTTAGGACCAGCTGACTGAAACTTAGTCATAAAAAACTGAGACGGACGCAAAACGTGTTTCTTTTATGTGATACTTTCAATGAGTGCATATTGAGAGTGCACATGAACGAAGTAACTCAAGTGAACGCTTGATTACCCAAAGTCATTGTTTAAGGCAGGGGTCTCACGGGGCCACGTGTTTATATATATATATATATATATATATATATATATATATATATATATATATATATATATATATTATGTATTGCAGTAACTATACATTTATACTTCCTGCAATGCAGAACAAACAGTACAATTACCGTCCCTTATACTTTCCTTAGCTTCATTATCGTCTAGTTTTCAGTAAGGTTCTATCGAAACCAGAAACGTGTCCTTAAAAATATCTTTCTCTGATGTCGTCCTACAAAACAACAAAGGATATAGTTGGCGAAGCCTCTCCTGCGTAACAACCATGGTGCACATGTGCATTATGTACTTACACTTACAAGTACTGGTAGACTTTTTAAATGCGAAGCATTTCTTTGCGTACTGCTAGCGCTTTGAGCGTTTCTATCTATCTATCTATCTATCTATCTATCTATCTATCTATCTATCTATCTATCTATCTATCTATCTATCTATCTATCTATCTATCTATCTATCTATCTATCTATCTATCTATGTAGCTTTCTACGTCTGGGTGCTCTTTGTCATCACAACCCTAACATGAGGTCGACCAAAGTTAGTGTGGGAGGGTAAGAAGATTTGCGGAATATGTCTGGCTGGTCGTGACCCCAGTAACGTGAAAATGCCCTTGGGTAAGTCGCCAAACTCATTTCTCCAGATGCATGTGGCTCATACCCGTATACAACAGGCCGCAGTATGCGGGTATGAGCCATTCGTGTTTGACAATATATATCTACCCGGAAACTGCAATGACGGACATTGGTAATTTAAATGCCACAGCGTTAAGAAAAACTGACATCGGCGGCGCTGACCCGATGAATGCAAATAATACAAATTAGAGCCCAGCAGGAATCGAACCCAAGGATTCTGCGTGGCAATCAATTATTCTACCACAATGTCACGCAGGTGTCGAATCTGCTTTGGAAAAAGACCCATGCAGGCGTAATGTAAGTGAAACATCAATTGTAATTGCAGTGCTGGCTATCTGATTTTAACCACGTTACGTGTGTACTCCTATTATGAAGGAGTCATGTCGGGTTAACGTCCATTATAAGCGCCATCCACTGTAGTTGGTTTACGTAGCACTATCCAGGGGTATCATCCTCGCAAGCACAAGCGCTACGTACACTGTAAACGCAAACTAGCCGAATGGGGCGTTTTAAGGGCTTAATACTACCTTCACTTGGGACCGTACTCCCTTAGGGAGTATTAAGATCGGTGTATTAAAGTTCTGCGTCCTCAATTTTACTTCCTTGAGAAATTATGGGGATAAAAGGTGGAAGAAAGGAGGTAAATTCACGATCTGACGCCATTTTGTCAAATGGTGTTCAAGGACAGAAAACTCCTATTTCACTTTTTCGGGCATATCTTCCCTTTATTTTATCCGAATCTATCGTGCCTTCAGTGCTGGCGTGCATGTATGCAACTGCGCGGGCGAAAGAAGTGTTTCTCAAAGTGCTTAATAAATTCATGAACGTGCTAATCAACGATTTCTTCGTCTCGTCGACTGATGCACATTGTTGTACGGAATGCACACTACCGCTGGGCTCGGGCTCACGATGCATTTCGACCACAGAATGACTTCGCTTATGTTGTTTTACCATCAAATCGAAGTTAAACTAAAAGTAGGAGCGTGTACACCCTCGATGTGGCCTATCGGCACCGCATGCACAGTCAGTATACCCTTTTGGATGACGAATTGGGCACAGGCGGTGTGCCTCAACGCACGGAATAAGATCCGGTGTTGAAAGAACCCGTCGAAAAAAATGAAAAAAAGAGAAACGAAAGAAAAAACGAGACTCTCCTCAAGCGGCTGCTCTGAAAGGGACGAAGCGCCTTTGACCTTCGAACGGCGGCGATAAGAGCAGAACAACCATCGCACGCATGCGCGCGCGGAGGGGAAAAAAGAAATCAAAAAAGAAAGAAACGCGAGAAGAGAATCGCGAGAAACGCGAGAAGTTCCGAAATGACAGCGGATGCTACCGCAGGCTGGCCCCAGCGGCGTGCGTGAGTGATAGCGAAGCGAAGCCGTCATGGGATAACGTCGGTTTTGCGAAGGACGCCTTTCAACTGCGTCGATCATGTGTGCACATTTCATGCCGGCAGCCTTTCTGTGTTCTCGTCGCGGGACGTGAAATGTGTGGTTTGACGACAGTGCAACATGCACTGCGTGTGCAGTGGTGTGGCAATGGCCCGGTGACTCAAGCGAGCAGCAGCTGATGGGCGCGCCGCGTTCGCGGCACATTCAGGGACACAAATGGTACGTAATACTTATGTTTCCTCTCTTTGCGCGTCCTTGTCGCTTGGGCAGCAGTAGGTGCTGTTCTGCACACTGCGTCGCGTCAAAAGTGCAATGAAACGCGAAAAAAGAGAGTCCATTAAACTCACATAACAACGATGTGTGATACGTGTTTCGAATTGGCTGACCGCTTGACGTGGCCAGCCAATTCAAGCGAGTGCGCCTTGAAACTGAATGTTTGTACGGCATAATTTCCTTGCTTGCGATAAACCATGAATGAAGCAGTGCTTCCAGGGAGTATGCACTTAAGCAAAAAAAAAAAAAAGACAGCTGTTATCATGCTGTCATGTGGTAAAGCGTGCCTTAAGGCCAGATTTGTTTTCTATTTATTCTGTTCTCATGCGCATATTATGAGCAAGTAAGAATACTTTTTGACGACAATTTTGCATTGACCACTTTGTCCGTCTCCTACACAAAAAGTTAAATTGCATATCAAGGCACATTGACATCATGAGCTTGTATACATTTAGCTAGAAAGAAGAAGTCATGTTAATGACACATTATGATGGCCATATGATGTGTAAGACATGTGCTTAGTTACAGTGTGTTTGGTGAAGCACATGCATTTTATGGTATGGTCACTTCATTAGTCACATACCAGCTCTAGAACTTGACAAGGTTACATGTGCATATTTATGGAATTTAGGAGATGTGTCACGTGTGCAAGGCTAATTTAATCACATTGATATAAGTCAGCTGAATCTGTTGAACCTCGTTGTTGAATCACCTTGTTCCTTCCCTCTGGTTATTTTGTTTTACTTTGTGTTGCCATAGTGTTTATGATCAGCACACAGTATTCTGACTGTTGACACTATTTCTGACAAGGTAAACAGGCTGGTACTTTGTCCACGTCTTCTATTGTCGTCATTACAAGTGCACTGTTTAATTTTGCCATGAATCAATACCAAGTCGCCCAATCTTCAGTCCTAAACAGAACAGCTGTGGTTGATGAAGAAGCTAGTGTGCCATGTGTTCTAAGTGGTAATAACTGTTGGTGCGTAACGTCCCAAAACCACCATACGATTATGAGAGACGCCATAGTGGAGGGCTTCGGAAAGTTAGACCGCCTGGGGCTCTTTAACATGCACCTAAAGCTAAGCACGTGGGCCTCAAGCAGTTACGCCTCCATTGAAATGCGTTTAACTCCAAGGTTAATCATACAAAAAAATCCCTTTAGACTACAATGCTAACTTCACTGACAGCTAAAACTACTCGAATGATGGTACACAGGACAAAAGTACACTTCTGGTGCTGTTTCGCATTTCATTACAGTTGTGTACTTTTTGCCCTCTGTACTTTAAGTGAAAAATTCGCAAGAAACTACTTAGCAGCATCTTTCTATTGCATTTGTTTCGTGTTCTGTTTAAAAGTCTGCAATAGTATAGTCAAGTGTGAGTCTTTGCCAAGACATTCATATTTCTGGATATGGAAAGCTTGAAAGCTTGATGGACTTCTTTTCTATGATTTTCAGGAAGACATTTCTGGCAAAGCTGCAAGAGTTGCTCACCCACTTGTTTGTGTACAAGACACTGTATTCTGGGAACACTCCCCTGTGCCTCACTCTACACTAACGAGGACCTGAAGTGTAATGCAAACCACAGAAAGATATACACACTTAGTGCGAAAAAATTACGAAGATAAAGAACCATGCACTCACAGAATGAGTATGAACGTGACTAAAAACGCCATACACGTGTTAAACTTCAGTTGCTAGTACTGCATTGTCCTGTTCCCTTCATTTCTATTTCTGTGTGTGTTGCTGTTTTGTTTTCACACTTTAACTATGAACTCAATTCCCGACTGCTTTACAGGCTCTATAGATTCGTGGTCAAATTCTATTCAACCACACGGCATAGCAAGCCCTAGAATCCAATATGCTAAGCCACCAGTTTCTACTTGTAGGAAATTTTTAATTTTGGTATGTGATTGCCTAATTTCAAGTTGGCTTTGCAGCCATGGTAGTAGTATTAACTTTCAATGTGGTAATTATGCGCAAGCCATGAAGTGAGGAATTAAAGATGAAGAACTTTTTTAGGTTGCAGATGACAGTGGCTGGCATGGGAATATTGTAAACATAGCTGTGGTAATTCTGTATAATAAAAGTATTGGTATATTGCAGTTGTGTGATAATGGCGACAAATTCCCAAGTATATTTCTAGAAAACTGCGTTAATTTTCAGATATCTGTGAGTAAGTATGTGCAGCCATATATGAATGCAATTTTGTCATTTTGCTGTCATGGCTGAACGCCTTTACAAATTGTGGTAAGTGGATCTACAATCAACACCACAGGTCTATTTTGGACTTTTCTGCAGAAAACAGAACTGTATGATGATGTGTGACATGTTTTGATGGCATAGGGCAAAATAATTCGATTAACCCTTTCAGCCCTGAATTTTTTTTAACGGGTAGAGAATTTTTTTTCTTGTTGATTTGGCGTGACTACTACCTGTAGAGCACAAAAATAATGTAATTTGAGCACACCATCAGCAGATAAGAAAAATGGCGTCATGTCCTATATATAGGACACCAGGGCTTAGTGGTTGTAAAGTGAAATATGGCAAATTTCAATAATTCAAATTTTTCACCCTTTTAACGCGTGCAGTGGTTGTGTAGCTAAACATGCAGCAACGATATATTCATTAGAGCGTCTGAAATGCAAAAACAGCTAGTTTTTGCGTTCACGATACACAGCTCCTCATTGCACTTGAAAGGTCGTTGTCTAATTATTGGACGCTTTGGAAGATCGAACATCGTAAAGATTGCTAAATACGGCTTTGCTACGTCAAAATAACTTCTGCCCATGTCTGCAAGGGCAAGCTGACCGAACTTCACTTCATCGTCGTCATCTTCTAGCTCCCAAACGTTCCTTTCATGTTGTGCCGAAAACGTATTCAGGCCTATTACGTACAATCTCGCTCTTGGAAACCCCTTACATATTAGCTATGAAATCACTGCTGGGTTCTCGAGTGGAATAACGGGAAATTGGAAGCTTAAACAAGCACTACCGCTATCGATCAACATGCCAGAATTTAGGGCTCTCATAACCACTGAGCCCTGGTGTCCTATATTTAGGACATGAAGATTGTGCATTACTGCGGGCGACACGTAAATGTTAGGGAAGAGTCAGTTTGTAAATAAGCAGGTCAACGTGTTGGAAACACGAGAAAAAAATATGGTAGCTACCGATTCAATAGTTAATCTCTGAAATATCATCAAACATGTGGTTCCGGCGATTGTCGTCTTTTTCGCCTTCCGCCATCTTGCTTTCCACTTTGCAGAATTCTGAGAGAGACTACGATGAAAAAACTACTACCTATGTTTGCGCAGGTGTTTTCACAATACCTGAGACACTTTTTTGAATTTCTAAGTTATTTCGGTCACAATATGTAGCAATATTTCTTAGCGTCCTTTTTATAGGACACCAGGGCCGAAAGGGTTAAAATCTACAACATGCCTCCCTGCATGGTTGCATATTTCTTAAAAGTAATGCTAGCCTTATTGTACTAACTTAGTTGCCTTCATGTGCAGGCTGACACCAAGTTCCTTGTAGATCCCATTTCTCTGGATTGTGTTTACATACTAGCACCGTGAAGTGCACATGTCAGTGTGCATTATGATGAGATTTGCCACACTACTTTCATGTTGCTTTACTGTTGTGAATTATATATAGTGCTTGGGCTGTACTGCATACGTTCTTAGTGTTTTGTAATGGGTGTAGCTTCTGTGCAAGATGAAAATATACATATGCTTACACTGACATGAGAACTGCTACTGTTTTGATTCCAATAAAAATTGCGACCACTGTTTTTCTTATCATTCTTATCACAGCTGTTTCGTTGAAGAAGACGGCAATACTACATTTTTTTTTATTCTTGCTACATCACCTGTGCAAGAGGAGTGCCACATACACATAGACTTTCACAAGGGCGAAGTGCATGTGCATTAACTTTTTTATTTAACGGGAGACCTGTCACCGCTAATTTGTGGTGGTTTTACTTGACATTGGGGCATGCTTACGCATTCGCTTTAATGCATTTGTGTGATGTTTAACAATGAAGGTTAATTAGTAAGATTGTACGTAGTCTCCGAGTGTGAAAGCGACTAAATACTGAATTTTAGTTATAGAATCGCTGTGTGCCCCGCGAAAGTGCAAGTTGCGAATAAGTGCTAATTGTGGATGTAGATTATCGTACAGCTACTCTGAAGGCGCTGCTGCACCTGCATTTGGCTCGCGAGAGTGCGCGCGCCATAAATGCTTTTAGTGTAGGCGCGTTACAATGTCCTTGTAACTCGGGCATCTGCATAGGCGTGCACACGGGGAGGGGGGGGGGTGGAGAGCCTGCCCCGTGCATTGACAGGGCGCAGCGACGAGCCTTCGTCCCTCGCCCCCTTCCACCTGAAGAGGCACCCTGCGCACGCTTGTGGGCATCTGCGTGAGTAACTTTTATATGCTATGGGAGTCGTAGCGGTGAGCGCGCCGGTGGATGACGAGAACGATGGACACAGGCACGCTCTCGGCTCGCGCTTAGGGGCCGCTGACAGTCAGTCGCGGGAGAGTTTTGAAATGATAAAGATGTGTTGCTCAGTGTTTCGTCCTCGTGTCTGAGGGCTTCCGTGCGGCGGGAGGCACAGACCCCATCAATGGAAACACAGGCGGTCTCGTACAGCTCAGAACAAGCCGCTGCCATGGGACGCGTGCAGCTCGCGGCAGAAACAACGAAAATAGCTCCACATCATACGCCCATGGAATGCACATATGTTCGGCCATCTGAGGATACCTTTTGTCACGCTGGTATCCACGAATTGCGGGCGAGTGAAACAGTGTCGAAGTACTCAAGAGGGCACATGTTTACAATTTTTCTAGCGGCACGACACGACGAACCGAATAGTTCGAAGCTGAAGGTGTTTACCTTGGCCTTCGTGACGCCCCTGAGTTTATGTACTGGCCTAGCGAAAGCGCTAACACATGCCGATGCTACGAGAACAAATGTTTGAGGTGTCGCCGACAGGTTAGTAGCCGCTTTGTAGATATATACCCCCGTGAAAAACTACGCAAGCTAGTGGTGGCGCTGTGGTGTAATGGATATGATGTGTGATTTTTGTGCGGGTGGTCGCGAGTTCGATTCCTGTGTCGTGCGCGCTTGTATGCATATGTCATGTTTGTGCATGAATACATCAATGTCCATTTTCTATTATGTCCTAGCGATGAATAGTTGCAACAAATGTCTCTAAAACGCTATTATAATGCCCGAAATACCTTTTTTTTTCTAGCCCTCTCTCGGGCCGCGTTAAAAGTTGTGTTTTAAAATCTCTCAAAAAAGAAGCAGAAAAACTTCCAATGAACTCCGTTCAAGCCCCCGAAATGAGTTAAATAAAAACTCCAAAGTTACCTCGCTAATTCCCTCTTTTTGACTCCGTTTACTTTGTAAACAAACCTTGTTAAGCCTTCTGCACCGCAAATCGAATGTGTATCTCGAAAACGGAGCTGTTTTATCGCCAGTATACGCTTAGCGAAGCCTCATTAGTCAAATCTAAATCAAATACCAGCATTATTTGGGAATGAATGAGTTTAATAATGCAGGCCCACGGCTAGAAAGATCCGAAGTGGACGGCTGTCGCTTCAACAGGCACCGCCATCTTGCCCTGCGTACTCCCCTAAAACCTCCTTTGGTAGGGGGTTTTGCGTAGTACCTTTAGGGATGCAAGTTAAGAGCCCGGCCCAAAACTCCCAAAAAGGCTCAAACCCGTTTGCTGTGTATCAGCTAAGCGCTCCTGGCGCTGTAATGCCCACGTTTCTGTTGGCATCGTTACGCAACGGTAAACAACTGGTTATATGAAACATATGCGACTGTTCAACATGTCTCTGCGTTCATCATTTGTACATATCTTTAGCGTTATTTTGTAAGGTTTCGCTCAATAAAAAAAAATTACAACCCAGTCACCTTACCTCCGCATGCTTCGCATAGAATCTATTCCAATGGTACTTGGGATCTGCCTAATTTTTAGTCTTATGAGTGCTCTGTGGAACCTATTCAGCTTCCACTTGAAAATACATGACATTTGAACTTGTAATTAGGCCTAACTGAATTTTTTAGAGTTCTCGCATAAACCGGCATACACTGCAGTTGAATAATGCGTGAATTTTTCAATATGATCGTACTCTCAGAAAATCCAGCCAAGATAATATTAGCAGTACGCCTACATAAATGATGAGCTTACTTCGGGTTCTTATTATGGTCGCTCTACGCGTGATCCCAACTCTTCTTGCAAACAGCTACAGAGTCGAGATACACTTCGAGGTATACGCCCTGCAGTGTAAGTAAACCTCGCGTTAGTCGCAATAAAGAACTTAAGCTGAACATTAATTCGAACGAAACATGTTATCAGCACCTTCTTACGGACAAGCACGAACAACGGTGTACAAGGGCTGCATATCCTGCTATATATGAAGTGTACACGGAATGTGACATGTGTTCCGTTCATCCCACGATACCACGGCACCACTTGCGAAAAAGATATTGAACTGTGGAAAATCCAATATTTGCGGCTTTGTACTAAATTAGCTTCGAAGTGCGCACTGTCATCCCGAGCAACAGATCTGAAGGGTCTTACCAGCGTTTTAAAAATCGTGCAATTTAGCCGCCACCAACTGCTGTACAAAACGCATTTTGGTTGATGAAATTCCCCTGTTTCTTAAATCTCAGCAAATGCCTATAATTTTAATGTTATGCATAAAGTCCGCCCTGTGTACCCTTCTCCGAGCAGATACGTTGACAGCTGAAGCAATATTGACAGCACGTAAAGCGTTCTACACGCATGGAAGGCAATTCTTAAGCCGAAAGTCCACAATCGTGGCTGTTTTCTGTGCACGCATAAAATTATTATTAGCTCCTTTCCTTGAACTACATCAGCGTTACGTCTATCACGCTTTAAATTAAAAATGTCAACGAAATATGACGCAATTTAAAAACATTAATAGAATATCTTAAGACAATGTTGTACATGTATGCAACGCATTGTTATCTACTTGTAGGAGTAGATCGAACTTGTTCAACAAAACAAGATGGCTCATATCGTCATAAGTGTGACGTTCTGAATCTATTCCGCAAGCAAATGGAAGTGCTTGCGCAGTTGGACATAAATGCGAAAGCTTCAGCAGAACTGGACAATAGACAGAATGCAGACAATACGACAAAATTTAAAGTGAGACTTGACAGCATAATCATCGACGGTCACTCTCGTCGTCAAATAGGCGCACCGACACGAACAAATCATTGCTGTACCAGGCTGCTGCCACGCCGATCATCTTTATCATCTATTGGAATTAATGCTCCCCACATCTGCAGTATTCATCATGCTGAGTATGGCTGCTATTCCGACTTGCTTAACAGTTATCTTTTTAATTCCAGGTGAGTAAAATCAACTTTATTTCTGCCGTAAAGATGAAGCATATCATATATTACGACATATGCATAAACACGTGGTGTAGTTAGCAGACATGAACACGATGTGGAAATGGTAAAATGAAAATGTAGACTCTGCGTTTACGATCATCAAAATTTAAATCAACCAAATGATTAAAATCATGCATAAATATGTATTCGTGTCTTTCTCGGGAACTATTCATGCCTAAATATTATTAGGAGTAGCAAAAATAGGACAACAGGAACACATGAGGGTACCACCATGCAACTAAAATGTTTCCGTGCACATACACGTGCCGACGCCTTTACGCGCAAGCGCATGCCCTAGTGTGAAATCGGTGTCTAGGAGCATAACGTTTTCTTGGGCTAGTTGGTTCATGATTTCTGAAGGAAAAAAAATTGTAGCGCGAAGCAACACACGGACAGACAAAAACCACGGGACTGGGGCTAACTTCCAACTGTTTTTATTGAAGAAACCCACGTGCCCACATACACAGCACAAGAGCAGCAAAGGGCATGACTTTCGCGATAATCAAGCAGAAAAGTCAGCGGGAAACATATGTAGAAACATTGTCAGCACGAAATAATACCTGGAAACATTGAATTACAAGACCGCTGCATGATTTTGGTGATTACTTTTCCGTTGTTCCTTCTTCCTTCCTCTAGCAGTAGCAAATTTGCAATCTGTTGAACTCGCGTTCTGAAGCACTGAGCAGTTTTTTTCTTTATATATATATATATATTGCCACGCGCGTTTCCTTTTCTGTATTCGGTTTCCGCCCCCAAAGAGTATCAGCAGTACTCGACGCAGACCGCGCCTTAGTGTTCCAGAAGCTTCTAGGTTGTAGTAGATCGTTTTGTTAAGATCGCACGCAAGACGCTAACACCCGAGATTATTCCAGAGCTCGCGTGACGAGCAGTGATAAGGCTAGAATGTTCGACGCGGGATGTATAAAAGCTGGCGCGCTCCAACGATGATCAGATTATCGACGGCCGACGCTCTGTTCGCCGCTATCAGTGCCAGTGTGCATTGCTGTAACCTGACTTTCAGTTTCTTGGCCACAAGTTCGGCTTAATAAAGAGTTCCTTTCTTTTAACGCCTTCGTCGACGTCACGACCACGTGACATCTGGTGGAGGTGCTGCCCGGTCCATGTACCGAACGCCCCCCCTCCAGCCGTGAGCCAAGCCCGCCCCGTGACGAAGACATCGACGTCAACCACGACCAGCGCGTTAGCCGTAGGCAACAAGGTCTACATCCGGAGTACGGCCCTCTACCCGACAAGACTCGTAAGACCAAGGCCATGACCACGACTTCGGCAACGACGACAGCCCCTGCGCCATCGCACGCGATCGTGATGCAGCCGCCAAGGGAGCCGCCGATCTTTCGGGGATCATCATGTGAGAACCCAGAAACGTGGCTCGAGTCGTACGAGAGGACTGCGGCCGTCAACAACTGGGACATCAATGACAAGCTGCGCTTTGTGTACTTCGCGTTGGAAGACAGCGCCAGGACCTGGTATGAGAACAGGGAGTCTACCCTGACAAGCTGGGACATTTTCCGGACCAGCTTCCTGGCAGCGTTCGCAAGCGTCGTGCGTAAAGAAAGGGCCGCTGCTTTGCTGGAAACACGGGCGCAGCTCCCGAACGAAAACGTCACAATCTTTGCGGAAGAGATGATCCGTCTGTTCCGCCATACCGACCCTGACATGACCGAGGAGAAGAAGGTCCGCTTGCTTATGCGAGGGGTAAAGCAAGAGCTCTTCGCTGGGCTGGTGCGAAACCCACCCAAAACAGTCCAAGAATTTGTCTCGGAGGCTACGACGATCGAGAAAACGCTGGAAATGCGCAGCCGCCAGTACAATCGCCGATCGATGCAAGAAAGCGCAGCCGTTCACGCCCTCGGCTCCGACGACCTACGCGAAACGATCCGAGCGATCGTACGGGAGGAGCTGCAGAAATTTTTGCCGCCCTCGCAGCCCCAAGTTGCCTCGATCGCCGACATTGTTCGAGAGGAAATCCAGCAGTCGCTGGGAACCCCTGAACCAGCACATCCTCAGCCGCAAGCCATGAGCTACGCTGCTGTAGCCCGACGCGACGTACCCCCCTCCACGCCCACATCAACAGGCCGCACCGCCGCAATTTCGCCGCCAGACACCGCCGCCACCGTCGCCATACCGTCCATCCACCGGCCAGCGTTCCGCTCCGAGGAAGACCGACGTTTGGCGCGCCCCTGACCACCGCCCACTGTGCTACCACTGCGGAGAAGCTGGCCGCACCTACCGCCGTTGCCAGTACCGCCAGATGGGACTGCGGGGTTTCGCCATCGACGCGCCGCGTCCACAGTGGGGTGAACGACCACGGGACATCGCCGACTACCTGGCAGGAGCACAATGCACGCCGCGAAGTCCTTCTCGATCGCCGTCGCCAGGCCGCTACACCTCACCGCACCGCCGGCAGTACACCGGCCCAAACCGGGGCCGGTCACCTAGCCCGTATCCGGGAAAATAAGGGCAGCAACCGATGGAGGTGCGGTTGCTGTACGACGAAATGCCGAAGATCCTCCGCGGCCGCCGGCGACGACAACGCGACGAAACCTGCTGAACACGACGCGAAGCAGACGAAGCCCTGCCGACGATACTTCGCGGACTGAAGGAGACCTGACGACGCAGCATGGAAGCACCGCAACAAATCGGCGCAGCCGTGATCCGACGCCGCGACCTAACCGCAACGCAAGGCGACGGACTAGCGACCTCGACGTTCTCATCGACGGCCGCAACGTCACCGCTCTCGTCGACACTGGGGCCGACTACTCCGTCGTCAGTGGGCCATTCGCCACCAAGCTGAAGAAAGTAAAGACCGCTTGGAGTGGACCCGAAATCCGGACAGCTGGAGGCCACCTGATAACGCCGATTGGAGTCTGCACGGCGAGAGTCACCATCAATAACCGGACTTATCCTGCGAGCTTTGTAATCCTACAAAACTGCTCCAGAGATGTGATACTTGGAATGGACTTCCTAAGTGACCACGGCGCCGTCATCGACCTGAGGTCTGCGTCGATAACACTAACCTCAGACGAAGCGCTCCCGCCCCACGCAACGCCAGGGTACCATGCATTGAATGTGGTAGAAGAGCAGGTGACCGTTCCGCCGCGCTCCAGCGTCATCATTTCCGTCGGCACCGAAAAACCTGCGAACCTTGAAGGCGTCATCGAGGGCGATCAGCACCTACTCCTGAACCGTCAAATTTGCGTCGTAAGAGGCATCGCCGAATTGCGTGATGGCAAAGCAAAGGTACTGCTCACAAACTTCAGCCACGAATATAGGCATCTCAACATTGGTACGACGGTCGGCTACATCGAGAAATTCGTGGACACCAGCAATTTTTTCGCGCTCTCCGATACGGCCGAACATTCTTCGACGAATCGAGGTCCCGAAACAGATTTCGACGTCAACCCCAGCCTCCCAAAGCAGAAGCAAGACCAGCTCACAAATCTGCTCCTGCAATTCAAGGACTGCTTCTCATCGTCGTCAAGAATTCGACAGACCCCAGTCGCCAAACACCGTATCATAACCGAAGAAAGTGCCCGACCAGTCCGTCAGAGCCCGTATCGAATTTCGACGCGAGAACGCGAAGCCGTAAAGAAGCAAGTCGACGAAATGCTACGCGACGACATAATCCAGCCGTCCAAGAGTCCCTGGGCGTCTCCCGTGGTGTTGGTGAAGAAGAAGGACGGGACGCTACGTTTCTGTGTCGACTATCGTCGCCTGAATAAGATCACGAAGAAGGACGTGTACCCCCCTCCCGCGGATAGACGACGCCCTGGATCGACTCCACAACGCGAAGTACTTTTCGTCGATGGACCTCAAGACAGGCTACTGGCAAATCGAAGTCGATGAGAGAGACCGAGAAAAAGCTGCTTTCATAACTCCAGACGGCCTGTTCGAGTTCAAGGTAATGCCTTTTGGTCTTTGCTCGGCCCCCGCGACCTTCCAACGCGTTATGGATACCGTACTAGCCGGCTTAAAGTGGCAGACTTGCCTTGTGTACTTGGACGACGTCGTTGTGTTTTCCTCGAACTTCGACAAACACCTGCGGCGCCTTCAAGCTGTACTTCAAGCAATCAAGACCTCCGGACTTACCCTGAAGCCTCAAAAGTGCCGCTTCGCCTATGAGGAACTCCTGTTCTTGGGCCACGTGATAAGCAAGTCCGGAGTACGCCCCGACCCTCAGAAGACAGCCGCCATCGCTACGTTCCCGCCACCTGCCGACAAAAAGGCCGTGCGTCGATTTCTCGGCCTGTGCGCCTACTACAGGCGTTTCGTCAAAAACTTTGCCCGCATCGCCGAGCCACTGACTAACCTTACCAGGACTGACGTCGAGTTCAAGTGGGAAACGCCGCAGGAGGAAGCATTTCAAGAACTAAAACGACGCCTGCAAACGCCTCCGTTACTTGCGCATTTCGACGAACACGCCGAAACAGAAGTGCACACCGACGCGAGCAGCGTAGGACTCGGCGCCGTCCTTGTGCAGAGGACGGACGGACTGGAAAGGGTTATCAGTTATGCTAGCCGATCGCTATCCAAGGCAGAGGCCAACTATTCCACAACTGAAAAGGAGTGCCTCGCCATCATCTGGGCTACGTCAAAGTCTCGCCCCTACCTCCATGGCAGGCCCTTCAAAGTTGTGAGCGACCACCACGCCTTGTGCTGGCTAGCTAACTTGAAAGACCCTTCAGGTCGTCTCGCAAGATGGAGTCTAAGGCTTCAAGAATTCGACGTCACCGTCGTTTACAAGTCCGGACGAAAACACTCCGACGTCGACTGCTTATCTCGCGCCCCCCGTTGAAGCGCCGCCGCAGGACGACCACGAGGATGACTTCTTCTTGGGAACCATAAGTGCCGACGACTTCGCCGAGCGACAGCGCGCCGATCCGGAACTCAAGGGCCTTATGGAATACCTCGAGGGCAAAGCCACTGTGGCTCCAAAGGTATTCAGACGAGGACTGGAGTCGTTTTTCATGCGCCACGGCGTTCTTCTAAAGAAAAACTTCTCGCCACTTCGGGCCGACTCCCTCCTCGTAGTACCTTCGGCATTACGTCCAGAAGTTCTGCATGCTTTGCATGACGACATGACGGCTGGACACCTTGGATTTTCCCGTACGCTGGCTAGGATACAAGAAAAGTACTACTGGCCTCGCCTCACTGCCGACGTCACTCACTACGTGAGGACTTGCCGAGATTGTCAGCGACGGAAGACACCACCGACTAGGCCAGCCGGACTTCTGCAGCCCATCGAGCCACCTCGCCGGCCGTTCCAGCAAATCGGCATGGACTTACTGGGGCCGTTTCCGACGTCGAATTCCGGAAACAAATGGATCGTCGTAGCTACTGACTACCTCACCCGCTACGCCGAGACAAGGGCCCTGCCCAAGGGCAGTGCCGCCGAGGTAGCAAAGTTCTTCGTCGAGAACATCGTACTGCGTCATGGCGCCCCAGAGGTCCTCATTACCGACAGAGGTACGGCCTTTACTGCGGACCTAACTCAGGCGATCCAGAGGTACAGCCAAACAAGTCACCGCCGGACCACCGCCTACCACCCACAGACCAACGGCCTGACCGAGCGTCTTAATAAGACCATCGCCGACATGCTGGCCATGTACGTCGACGTCGAACACAAGACGTGGGACGCCATCCTTCCGTACGTGACCTTCGCATACAACACGGCCGTGCAAGAAACGACGCAGATGACGCCATACACGTTGGTCTACGGACGGAGCCCGGCAACGACGCTCGACGCCATGTTACCAAACGTGACCGACGAGGAAAATATCGACGTGACCGCCTACCTACAGCGCGCCGAAGAAGCACGACAGCTCGCCCGCCTGCGGATCAAGAATCAGCAGACGACTGACAGCCGCCGCTACAATCTTCGACGACGCTTCGTCGAATACCAGCCCGGCGACCGCGTTTGGGTGTGGACGCCGATACGACGACGTGGACTTAGTGAAAAGCTTCTGCGACGATACTTCGGACCGTATAGGGTGCTTCGACGTCTCGGCACACTCGACTACGAGGTTGTCCCCGACGGCATTTCGAACTCTCAACGGCGCCGTGCGCGTCCCGAAGTCGTCCATGTCGTGCACCTCAAGCCGTTTTACGCGCGGTAGTGAACCTGAGGACTGTACTTCTTTTTTATTTCATTGGACTTTCTTGCTTGTGCGTATTGTTCATTGAACTTCTTGATTTATTGTCGTTATTTATTGTTGCATGTATTTTTCCCATGTGTTCTGTTCTATAAGCATCGGGACGATGCCTTTTCAGAGGGGGGGGCATTGCCACGCGCGTTTCCTTTTCTGTATTCGGTTTCCGCCCACAAAGACTATCAGCAGTACTCGGCGCAGACCGCGCCTTAGTGTTCCAGAAGCTTCTAGGTTGTAGTAGATCGTTTTGTTAAGATCGCACGCAAGACGCTAACACCCGAGATTATTCCAGAGCTCGCGTGACGAGCAGTGATAAGGCTAGAATGTCCGACGCGGGATGTATAAAAGCTGGCGCGCTCCAACGATGATCAGATTATCGACGGCCGACGCTCTGTTCGCCGCTATCAGTGCCAGTGTGCATTGCTGTAACCTGACTTTCAGTTTCTTGGCCACAAGTTCGGCTTAATAAAGAGTTCCTTTCTTTTAACGCCGACTGTTGCCTTCGTCGACGTCACGACCACGTGACAATATATATATATATATATATATATATATATATATATATATATATATATATATATATATATATATATATATATATATATATATATATATATATATATATATAGTCGAAAAAATAGGACGACAACCGTACGAAACGCAAATTTTACTAATGTTCCGGCAGGAGGGCCTGCCTTCGTCTTGAGGGCTCGTTTGCTTTGTTAAACACAGTAATAATGAGAACTAACAGACAAAGATGCCAAGGAAAGTATAGGGGAAGCTATTAGAAGTAATTGTAATGTAAATGTGAAGAAAGGAAAGTGGACGAAAAGATAACTTGCCACCGGCAGGGACCGAACCTGCGACCTTCGAATAAGTTCCGATACTCTACCACTGAGCTACTGCGGCGGTCAACCCCCCGTCCACTTTTATAGAGTATATATGTGTACTTAAACGTGGGAGCGTCAATCAGCGCCGCCTGTTACCATTACGGCGCGTGTGGAACACTCTTTTTTGCCTATAGGCGTCACGTAGTACGTGATCTTATTACGAGCGGGCAGCTGACTAATAATCCCTCGCATACCACCTGAAGGCATCAAGTCTGCCAGAACGAGACCCTCGTTATGAATGAAGGAAAGAATTGTAAACTTAAGGGCTCGTTTGCTTTGTTAAACACAGTATTAATGAGAACTAACAAAGATGTCAAGGAAAGTATAGGGGGAAGCTATTAGAAGTAATTGTAATGTAAATGTGAAGAAAGGAAAGTGGACGAAAATATAACTTGCCACCGGCAGGGGACCGAATATAAGTTACCTTTTCGTCCACTTTCCTTTCTTCACATTTAATTTACAGTTACTTCTGATAGCTTCCCCTATACTTTCCTTGACATATTTGTCTGTTAGTTCTCATATATATATATATATATATATATATATATATATATATATATATATATATATATATGAGTGGACGGGGGATGGCGGCCAAGGTAGGTCAGATGGTAGAGCTTCGGACGCGTGGTTCGAAGGTCGCAGGTTCGGCCTCTGCTCGCGGCAATTTATCTTTTCGTCCACTTTTCTTTGTGCACATTTACATTACATTTACTACTAATAACATCCCCTATCCTTTCCTTGGCATTATTGTGTGTTTGTTCTAATTAGTATTCAGCTCTGCGAAGTAGGTAAAAGTTCGATCACTCTTTTCTGCTTTGCTTGCAGGCACATTTTGCCAAAATGAATTATTCACCCGAAGTGAAACATACTGTCGTCGGTTTATTCCACCCATGATTGTAAGTATATATTCATACAGTACCACGTTGCCATTCTTTCACGAGGTTGTTTACGTTGAACATAAGGCAACGTGCTCCCCCAAATAGCCATTTTGATGGGTTGTTGCGGGTCCGCCGCGGTGGTTTAGCGGTTAGGGGGCTCGACTGCTGACCCGAAGGTCGCTGGTTCGATCGCGGCCGTGGCGGTCGCATTTCGATGGAGGCGAAATGGCAGAGGCCCGTGTACTGTGCGATGTCAGTGCACGTTAAAGAACATCAGATGGTCGAAATTCCGGGGCCCTCCACTACGGTGTCCCTCATAATAATCTCGTGGCTTTGGGACGTTAAACCTGACATATCATTATTATGCGTTTGTGTGGCATGAAAAAGGTTTCTTTGTCCATATCAATGCGGTCACGCTGTAAGTGTGTCTGCATATTATTCAGTTATTATACTCGTAAAATTTCCCAGCGTTATTATCGCACCACGTGAAGCCAACAAGAAAAAGAAACACTGCCAAAATAAAATGCTAAATGTCGCGGTGCTTCTTTCTTTTCTCGCTGAAGTATTGCTTCTGCGATATTCGAATAAATATTTTGCGAGCGAGCGTCCCGTCACGTATAGGAGCCCTTATTATAGTTTCCTTAGTCGTGTATCTCATAAATAAACTGCACTAATAATCCAAGAAGTCGTAAGGATCACTCAAGAAACACTCATTGAGTACTGATGTAAACTATCGTAGATTTGTGCCCCCCTCGCCTTTCTTCTATGTACGATTTCGTGCATTGAATGCGTACTGTTAGGTATTACGTTTTATCTCTTCGGAGCAGTGGCGTAGCCAGGGGTGGCACACCGGGCACGTGCCCCCCCCCCCCCCCCCCCCGAAATTCTTTTCGCCATGGCATACAGAGCGAAAAATGACCATTTCAAGGAGGTGCCCCTCCCGAGATAAAGGCGGTGCCCCCCCCCCCCCCCGAAAAAAATGTCTGGCTACGCCCCTGCTTCGGAGCAAGCTTTCATTTAAGGATGAGAATGTGGAATTCATTATTTGTTATACTTACGAAAAGTTATACAACGTGCGAAGGTCTCAGTAGACTCTAACAATCTTATAGAGCAGGGGTCGGCTGCCCGCGGCCCACGAGGTAGTATCATGCTGCCCCCGGCATGACGTCGAACCCCCCTTCTTCTTCTCGTATCACTTCCTATCTGAAGGTAGAGATAACACTGTTGCCCTAAAATGGGAATTTTCGCTTGTAACCTTTGTTTGATTGGAACACTGTAATATGCGTGCTGAAAATGAACATGAATTCTAATCCAGTTTTCTACATTATTGACAATTCATCGAATTTTTTCTCTTCGTCTGCTTAGCCCCTCCCCCCCCTCCCCCCTCAATTTGCTGTGTGGCCCGCTGCTCTGTCGGCTCCATGCAAATTAGCCCTCCGCCTCAAAAGGTTGCCGACCCCTGTTATAGAGCATTACAGATACGCTGCGTTCGTTGTCAGACCAAGAGCTGAAAATGTCGTTTTCGAAAGTTGTGTTCATCTTTCCAGTTAAAACTGTTATAACGTTAGTATGCTAACTGCATTCTATCTAGTTAGAATGATTTATTTGAATGCATCACGAAGCTTTGTGATACTTTTTTTTTGTCCTGCAGACTTCAGCTATGGGCTTGTGTACATATCCGTGTCTGTTATTGTCCAATGGTCAATCCCCAAAAATACTAGTGCTCTCGGAACCAGACGGAACTGCTTGCAAGGTATGCGCCATATGCAAAATACCACGGTTGCTTTAGTATCCCGCTACTTAAAAAGCATATAACCAATAATTGATAGAAACAAAAATAGTAAAGAAGAGATTATGCACTACTGCAACAAACTTAGCTCAGTGCTATTTCGTCCGCATGTATTTCGCGTAGTGAAAACAGTGTATTTCGTAATTGTGTAATCGCCACGTGAGTAAAATACGCTGCTACGTCACGAGTAAGACTTCGCCGTAAAACTTGTACTAATAGCTTATGTGAGCTCCCCTACGGCACCATTTTGTTAAATGCTGTATAAATTTGTTCGCGAATATATCGTTAAACCTCCTTTTTCATCACTAAATCACTGCTAGCTTAACGCTATCCTCCACAGTAACATAATCGCTATAAAGAGTGAAATCTTGAAGGAAGACAATAAAATGAATGTGGAAAAACGCTTGTTTTTAATAATGGTGAAATTCCGATGATTAATAAAGCCAAATGCACATCGGCAAATAGATTTCGATGCATGGTTACAGAATGCGTTTCTAAGGCACTTCTTATATCTATATCTTTATTTTTGTATGGGCAGTCTTTTACGCAAAAAAAAAGTGTTAAGCGTTCTTAAAAAGCACGACAACTAGTAGCTGTGAGCTAACACGGCATGGTGGTATGTTGCACAGAAATCAGTGTGGCGCGTAACTAAGACATATGTACTTTTCCAATTTCAGATCTATAACAGATTTCTGCAAACACCGCAGGTAGTAACCGCAGTACTACGTTTCACCTTTTTACAATCTTCTTTGAACCGGCGTTCACAAGCGCAGGAGTTGCACTTGTATGCAATCATGGCACATTGAAAATGTTCTCACTAGATCTTCAATACTGATTAAGAGTAGAATTTGAGTTTAACATCGAAGCTGTTTAAGCCGGAGGTTGAGCCATTAGGTGTTCGCAGAAAATCGTCGTCGAGCGATGGCATCACCCCGAGTCGCCTAGGAACTAGTTGGAGGAAGGAAAGGATGAGGAGAAGTGTAAATAAAGAGTAGAAGAAAATAAAACAAAATAAATTTTTTTCGGCGACGAGAGCTTCGAACACATCTTCCCGCGGTCGGAGGGCGAGCGTCGTAATTATTCGAGTACCCAGGCGCGCTTGCTGAACAAGCATT
Organism: Rhipicephalus appendiculatus; assembly: GCA_030522465.1. Classification (NCBI taxonomy): domain Eukaryota; kingdom Metazoa; phylum Arthropoda; class Arachnida; order Ixodida; family Ixodidae; genus Rhipicephalus; species Rhipicephalus appendiculatus. Next base: position 39,975 of record JALIZH010019822.1, on the reverse strand, counting down.
TATGGGAACCTTATGATTACATTGCTATGGGCGAGACAAAAACAAACGGTTAGAGAGAAAGACAAACAGAGCAAAAAAGAGAACCAGAGAAAAATATAGACACAGATACAAAGAATGAACTATACAGGAAGAGAAAAGAAAGGATAGAAGAAAAGAGAGAAAAGAAACCATAGCATAACCATGTGTAGAAGAGAATAGCAAGGGGTTGAGAAAGGGAAGTGAGGGTGAGGAGGAGAAAAAGGAGGAGCGATATCAAGTGCAAAGGCCACCAGCTTCGCTCTTTCCAGTCTTCGCACTACTAGCGCTGATCTGCACCATTCTTTTTTTTTCTAAATGTTGAAAGCCATACGTGAAAAACAGAATTAGGTTAAGAAAGGTAAAATAGCCAACCACCCGTTTGTAAGGAAGCCACAGGAAAGTCAGTACTGGTTTCTCAGAAAGAAAACTTCTTAGTTGCAGAAAAATTCGTCCTGGTCCGGGGTTCGAACCCGGGACCAACGCCTTTCCTGGGCGGTCGCTCTACCAATTGAGCTAACCAGGAAGCTAGCAATTGGCAGCGTGAAGGCGAATTCATCGACAACTCGAAGCACATGGACACAAGTAATGCAAATTACTTGTGTCCATGTTTTCTCAGAAAAAAAAATGTTTTCTTTTTGAGAAATCTGTACGGATTTTGTGGCTTCGTGCTACAAACGGGTGGTTGTCTATTTTCCCTTTCTTACCCCTTACGCCACCTTCCGGGATCCCGCAGAACTCATTTGCAGAATTAAGTTAACTCTCAGGCATGGCTAGAATATTTCCTCAGTAAAAACTTTTTAAAAGCTGTAGCCAGGTCAGGCTCTATGGTGTGTAACGAACTGCTTCCTGACGCCAGATTGAATCTGGCTCCTCATGGAGTGTTTACGAACCTGCAGCGCTGAAGTTTATTTTGGCATGTGTCGAAAAACTAGGAATTTAGCTTTAAAATACCTAGAAACACGGAAAAAACATGAATACTTATAATCTTGGTTTAGTTTGGAACAGTGCAGTTCTGGTCAATTCTTGCCCGAAATGCACTTATATTTGTTCAAGCAGAGTGCAAGCAAATGTTTCATGCTTTCCGTTAGAGTGTCTCCTGCTGCTTCTCCTTTAAAAAATACCAGTTTATTCTCTTGGTTAGTCTCACGGAAGGGAAAACGCTCAATAAACACGCGCAAGCTCATCTATGTTGGCTCTGTAAAAAATAAGTCTTCATTCAGACAAAGCATATATTTTACCATGTTTATATAAACTATTTACGCTCGGGTACTATAAATATCGAGTGCATTAGAGTGAAATACTAATTCAATTTTTTGCAAGCCTTTCTGAGTGATGTATTATTATTGCCAAGAATCATTAAACATGTCACCTGTTTTGCATCACGAGGCAGAACATTCTGATTAAATGAAGATATTGCCTTTCTGCGCCAGTGTATCATACGATGTAACTAGTAGCACATTTAGTCCCCTTCTTGGATCAAGGTAACAAGCAACCAAAAAAAGAATAAATACGCCGCTGCCACAAGCTTATGACTGCTGATATCAACAATGGTTGTCGGCATTGGTACTCCAGATAATATTCAAATAAACTTGTATAGCCAGCTATGCAAGTCTGAATGAGGACATGAGCGCTGCATTTAACATTTAGTACAGTTACAAAAAAAGTAACATTTTAATGTAAACATTAACCTGTGCAGAAAACGTTTCGTCCAATATGTCCCTCAATAATATTATCCGTTGGACTTTGGAAGTGATGAATCTTTTTTGTTTTAATAGGACGATGACCAAGTGTGACAAGCTGAGGCACTAATTATAATGAAAATATGTGCAGTAATTACATGAAACGTGTTCCTAATTTTATTTCATAATTCTCAATCTCAGGTAGGGAACTGCCGAGGAGGTTTCTGTCTGGAAGCACAGAATTACGGCGGAGCAAAGCGCATGAAGAGGGATGTCAGTGCCTTGGTTTCATCCACTCAAAAAAAATAGTTCTGCTACCCTGAAACAAGTGAACACTAGGCGAGGCTCAGAAAAGCTAAAGACTTCGAGAGGAGAGCGAATTGAGAGGAGGAGAAGACAGATGTGGTCTCGTTGTGATTGCGCTAGCATGAGGGGATTATTCATTGACATGAGTTATTCACTAAGCGGCTTAGGTATAGGAAGACGCGGTAAAAGAGGACGACGCCGTAAAGTAGGCTGCCGGGTTATATGTCTCTTCCTCATTAACAAATACAAGCGCGACCCGAACTGGGCCAGCCTTTTTAAAGACCGCTTTAGCGCAGATGGAAGGGGGAAGTCGACAAACGCTATGGGAACTTTATCGGGGGTCAGCAAAAGTGACCACAACATTACCAGGAATCTAACAGGTGGCAACTTGAGCAATATAAGCGTAGCTGGTCCCATTTCGGGATCACATGGGACTCTAGTAGATGTCTCAAGACCACTCGGCAGTGGTAGGACAGAAATGATGAGTAACCAGACATCCGGACCGGCTTCAGCAGGATCTCTCAACGGTGCCACCAGCATAATAGCCGGTGGTGGTATTACTGCAGGCAGTAACACAAACGTAGGCGCCGTGTCTGGGAGCACTCCCTCTGAAAGTGCCAGTATCAGTGGTTCATCTGCTTTTCCCCCGGTCACTGCTTTTCCCCCCGGTCAATGTCAGTATTAGAAGAGGAGGAGCTAGTAACGCTAGTAGAGGCGGTACACTGATCAATAGGGGTGAATCAGGATTTCTAGGCAGTGGTGGTGTTAATGTCGGTGTCATCACAGCGCCTGGAGTTGTTGGCCTACGTCCCGGAAGTGCAGAAATAACAGGGCTATTAGGCAAACCGTCTGGTGCTGTTGCTTCTGGAGGTAGTACAGGTCTTAACACATCTCCAGCAGTCAGTGAGTCAACTGGTAGTAGTACAAACGGAACTGTCAATGCGGCGTCAACTGCTGGTACCGGTGGCCTCAGTGGCCCTGGCACTGCCAACAACGGACGTGGCAACGGATTATCCAGCATAATCGCTGGCAGTGATGGAAGCGGTGCTGAAATGGGCCGGGGAGGTGGCAACGGCCCCACTAGTGTGGCTGTCAGCACAAACGGATTGCACAGAGCTCCATCCGAAGGGGCGACAGCATTAAGTAGTATGAATGGCCCGCCTAGTACTGTCAGAGGAAGCGCCGATATTGATAAAGGCGCTGCAAGAACAGAAAATGGAGGAGGAGGAGCTGTCCACACCAGCAGTGGCAACGGTGCCGGTACAAGTTCAGGGAGCAATATTTCAAATGCTATCGAAAATACTGGAATGCCCGGCGGGACCACTCCACCGAGTAATACCAATACTAGCCCAAGTGGCAGAGACAGAGGGAACGCAGTTGTTGGCAGTGTTGGCGGCGACTTAAGAGTTGGAGCTGGCATATGGTCCTCAGGCAGGAACGGCAGTGGTGTCAATATTGGCTCGTCACGAAATGGCACAAATGCCCCTCTTAACCCGAAAGTCGAAACGGTTCCTGTTATTACCCCCATGACTGCCAGCGGAAGCATCAGCGCCAACAACAATCCTGTCGACAATGAAAGAGCCGGTCCTCCTGCGCTACCTAGACAAACAAACGCTGGCCCTCATACGAACACAGTGGCAGGTGTTCCAGAAAATGGTGGTCCTTTAAGTACTGTTACAACAAGCTCAGGAAGCGCCATCAGAACTAGTTCTCATGAAGGCGGTACGAGCGGCACTACAGGTCACGTACCAGCCGTTTCAGGCACAAGCACCACAGTTATCACGGCAACTGGTAATGCAGGCCATACCCGAGGCGGCACAAATGCAAGTAGCAGCAGGGGTGTGTCTGGCGTAACCGCTAGTGCATCTAACGGTGGAGGGTCGTCAGGTGGCGAAGGATCTGTCAATGGCCTCAGTAGCAGTGGTGGTGTTGTAAGTGTCGCTGTCCCTGAGAATACTGTTAGTTCAGCACATCGAAGTGGCACAAGCACTGGTTCTTCGCTTAGCAGCGGCGGTGCAGAAGCCGGAGGAGCTGCTGTAGCCGCAGGAATCCCAACTACTGGTGGCGGGCTATCTGTTCCTTCGCCAGCTTCTACTATTACTAATCCCATGGTAACTGCCGGTGGCGGCGAAACGAATTCAGGTACAGGTGGCACAGAACGCATAGGCAGTGAAGGAGCTGGAAGCGCACCTAGTGGCAATGCAGCTGAACGAAATAACAGTGGATTGCCAAACGGAAGTGGCCGTAACTTAAACATCGCTACAGAAGCCGCATCTGTAGGTGGTACCATAGGTACGGCTACAAGCTATGGTACTGTCTTTGGAAGTACTCCAGGATACGGGTCAAGTTCTTTTCCGGCCAACGCTATGCCAGAAAATTTTGGTCGGGTAAATGGCTTTAGTAACACAGGAAGTGGAATGAGCATTGTACCATGGAGCACCCCAGGTGGTGTGTATACGGTAACGGGTGCTGGCTATGGTAGCACTGGATACACAGCAAGCTTTCGAAATATGCCGGGCGCCCAACCATTTGGCGGCGTTGGTGATTATAGTGGTAGACGATTTCCGAGCGACGTTGGTATCTACGATGATGACATCTTTTTTCAAGAGTAATAAAATTCTGTTAGAGCGGGTAAGGCGCTAAATGTCACAGTAAATCTAAATGCTGAGCGCGTAAAAGATAGAGGATACTTATGTGCCTGATCTAGCTTCTTCCACATAAAACATTACTGGTGTTCCATCGATTCATTTCAGAGTAATGAAATAAATTACACATTTACTTGAAATTGAAATGGAAATAAATTACAATTGATTCTTTTCTATGCTGCCTTCAAAGTTTCGGTCCAATTTCAACGCCTGCTCCGATAATAGGTGGATATAACAACGGAGCGTCGTCTGCTATGGTACTTCCGGTTCGAGGCCCAGTTCTTTACCTGCTTTAAGGTGCCTGCTGTTCATTGTCTTTGGGGAGGGAACACGTGCACTTCAGCGACGCGTTCATTACCTGTTGTGAAGTCATTGTGTTCTTACATTCTTTTGTGAATGGATACAAGATATTTCGCATTTTTGAGAACGAAGCAACAAGTGGAAATGCGAAAACATGAGGAACGGCGAGAGGCGGGTCTGGAACGCTGCATGCGAGTGTACATATACGGTTATGCTTGAAAACAGGCAGTAACGTTTGGAAGAATTACCTTGATTTATTCATTCTGAGCACAAATGGTCGCTACCTAAGAATCACTCACCAATATTAGCACATTGTGTTAAATGCCAACGCTGCATGTTCGCAAATCACCTAAAGACTTCCGACAAATGTACGCGTACTCTCAAGAGGGTGGGAAAGAGAATTGAAGGTGAGTAGGAGTGATGTGAGAGTGAGGAGCCCGATCATGCACGCCGATACAGTACAGTTGATTTGGATACCGCAATGCCTACTCTCTCTCAAACTTTGGTAACAGCTGAACGCGTAAAAAGCCGCTAGGTTTCTGGTATCGCAGGACGTAAAACGATTGAAGTCGTTTTTGAATCAACGAGTTTCGTGGTACGACGTCTCTAGTAATTCAGGGTCTTGGTGTATGACGTCTCTCGTAATTCAGAGACTTGCTAACGTGAAGTGCTAATACCTTTAAAAAGAACTTGAAAGACAAACGTATGTTGAGTGGACAGAATTTCCCGTGCACGTTGTGACACCATGATCACGTCACATATTTTGGCAAATTATGAGGACACAATGACGCCGTGTTGTGATGTCGTCATTCAAGCCATGATGATTTTTTGCATCCCTCGTGTTGACGTCGACGGTCAGTTTTCGCGTCTGATAAGGCATGTATGACTTTCACCTTAAAAATTTCGGCAGATTCAACGCATTGTGGGAATTGGTTTCATGCGAAGCAGTCTACAAGTAGTTGTCTGTGCTTCATTTTTTCACTTTGAAGCAGGCGTGACAAGGTGAATCGGCGTGCTTTTCGTAAATATAACATTAGAAGTATTTTTTCTCAAAAAAAAGTTTTTGTCATGATGTGTGTGAAACTTTTGCGCACTTGAGCTCGCCTGGCTTTATATATATATATATATATATATATATATTTTTTGTCGATATATATATATATATATATATATATATATATATATATATATATATATATATATATATTTATATTTTTTTTTTGTCGAACTCACTGATAGTACCGGTTTTAACAATATATCGATTCTAACAATGAGACGCTGCTGCACCGTCAACCTTTGTATGTTCTCAATGGTGAAATAACCCGCTTACAGCTATGCCCACATGCGGCATTATCGTTTATAAGAATGAATTTAGGCTGTTAGATGCCCGTGCCGAAAGGTAATGGAACGTGAAATACTTGAAGAGAAAGAAGAAAACGAGAAATTCAAGCTACTGACCCTCCGCCCACAAGTCCAACGTCCCCCCAGCGCCGCTTCAGATTCGCGGTATGCTTCACCGCAAAGCGGTGTAGCATTGCGGTAGAGCTTTGGAAGAGTTCGAAGAGACTTGGAAGAGTTTCAGTGTCGAAAACTTCAGATGTTGTCATATATTAGGTCTATAAGGCTTGTAGCGGTCCCGCAACACGTCCGAATTTTCAAGCATGTCGGAAAAATTATCCTTATCACTGATGTCTGTTGGCATATTCCATCCGATGTTATAGTGTCACACGGCAGGAACGAGAATACACCAGAAAGGCGTTGAAGACGACGAATGCAACAACGCTCATGGTGTCGATTTTCCGCCATCTTGGCTGCAGCTCTTTCTACCTCTTCCTGCATGTTTTGCAAATACATTTCTTTGTTTTATATTGTCACTCCCGTGACAATAGTTTTCTCACGACAGCCTGCCGTCCTTCTATTTTGCTTTTTCTGTGCAACTAGTTTATAGCAATTAGCGGTTATAACAATGTAATTTTTCTTTGCACTTGAGTATTGAACTCAAGTGCCAGGAAATGCGCGGGAACTCAAAACTCAATGAACTGAGTTTTGAGTTCCCGCCCGTTTGTCTTCTTTCCTTCCGTACTTGTCTGTTCTGTGCGCGCTCAATACTTTCCATAATGTGTGTGTAAATGAAGTAGTTGTTTACTCATCGTGCGCTTTCCGGCCATGTCGACTACACTGACGTTTAAAGGGCAACTCATGGTCTGGCGTGCCCTCAGCACTACCGTTAGAGCAGTGATATCAGTTTTATCGAAACGAATTGCAGACTATTATGTGATGATGTGAATATCATATGTGGCATTCATTTGCTAATTCGAAAGGGTCGAGTAACGCTTGAATTTGGCTTGCTGCATCTTAGGAGTACATATGTAATGTTTATTACCCAGTTCTGAAAATATAAACAGCCGGAACTGCAGCGACAGCTGACGTCGCCCCGACATTACGCCTGCACAGAATGTTTATAATGCGAAGCATTTCTTAGCGAACCAAAAACAGATTGATCGTTTCTATCTACGTATCTCCCTATCTAGGCGCCTAAGTCCGGGCACTCTCGTGGTCGTCTCCTTAACTTGACACATGCCAAAATTTACATGGAAGGGCATAGTGTATGAAGAACACTATGAACAGGTCATTACGTGAATTGCGTGTGATATTTGCCGCGTACGTCATGACACCTTTTCCTTCACTCACGTGTGATACATACTGGAACGCGGGTATGAGCAACAGGGGACTGACAGTTGTTTATTAACGCAGGGACTGGAATAGAAAACTTTCAAAAATCTTTACGTGATAGCGTTACGAAACTTGTGTCGCAGAAAATCCGGTACGGCGTCGGCAACGTTTTCGGTCAGGGAAAAATCAGAGGGAAGGTAAGTGTGAAAATCACAGTTAGAACCAGAATCGAACCTAGGCATCCTGCGTGGCAGTCAGTATTCATCTACGGAGCTACGCCCGTGCTTGAAGCTGTTAATGAAAAAGACTCCATATTAGCGTTGTATTGCGGAAATGTTCCCTGTGGTTGCAGTGTATCGGCGTTTTACAGCAAAAGCTGTTATGAGATCACAAGGGCCGATTCTGGTGCCGTAGTTCGCCGCCGCCACCGCCGCCTCCGGTGTCCGTATCCACTATCACGCGAAATAAGAAAAAAAGTATGTCGCAATGTTACCCATTCTTGAGACTTGGCCAGCTGGCGTGGCTGGTGTGTTTGTGTGTGTCCTGCCCGGAGCAGTCATAAGGACAAGTTGATGAATGAGAATACGTTATGTACAAGTATTTACATGGTTCAACTCACAGTGAACGAGTACCGGCGCTTTTCATGGCCGGTCTGGAGGCGCGCGCTTGGTTCTTTCAGCCGTCGCGATTACAATGGACCTTTTCACAGTAGAAAAATTGGTAGCCTATCCACGAAGTCTATACTGATGATGAAGCGAAGGTCAATTGACGAATTTATAAACGATATCAAGAATGTTTATGAAATCCATCTGTCCGTCTGTCCGTCTATGGACGGACGCACGCACGCACGCACGCACGCACGCACGCACGCACGGACGGACGGACGGACGGACGGACGGACGGACGGATGGACGGACGTATGCATGGACGGACGGACGGACAGATGCATGGACGGGCGGACGGACGGACGGGGCAGACAAATGCACGGACAGAGTACGCTCTATGTTAAACCTATATGCAAGCTATGAACGCTCTATGTACGGTATGTGCAACACCTGTGTTTCGGTCCGACAGGAAGCTGCCACAACGCGTCCACGGTCATCGGGAGAGCCTAAGAAGCTTTGCTCCTAAAAAGTAATTAAATAAAAAGTACCGAAGATAGAATAGAATCGAACCCAGGCCCTCTACTTGCCAGCTCCGTACTCTACCACTGAGTTACACCGCTGCTTGAAACTCCGTTGTAAACTGACCCTATGCAGGCTTCATGTCCGGTAAAGAATCGCGTTAACATCTGTTGTAAACCGTTTTAGAACAGTAAAGTAACAACCAGGCGTTACGCAATGCGAATTGCGTAACGAGTGGGTCATTGAATGATCCAGCCCATTACAAAAGCCTTAGGCAAAATTCTTCATCGTCGTCAGCCACAGTAGTAACAGAGTGCACATAACGTGTTACAAGTGTGTAGCGGGTACCCGCGCTTTTCCGAAGAATGACGAATAATAGCACAGTGGACGCCTCCCCACTACACAAAAATTATGCTGATTTATGGCGTAGTGGGTACCCTGCAAGTGTGCTTGTAGTAGTGGCCCCAAGAGTGTTTAAATAAAAGGCACTATAGAAAGGCCGCGCTTTCAGCTTTCGCTAACTGTGCTGCGCGTTCCGCGCAGGCCTGGCGTTTTTTAACAATGAAAACTATAGGGGAATGGAATAGATTTCCAGATTCAGTCATTATGTCCCCACACTTCGTTCAGGCTCTGGAAGAGCATATTTTTTTGTTAGAATAAATGTTTCCTCATTGCTGTCCTTGTTTCATTTCTCTATACATGAGCGCTATTACTTTTATGCGCCCATTATCTTTTGTTCTTGAACCTTTATTGTACTGTATTAGTTCCTGATTGTACCATTACATGCATTAAGCTATCCTTGTATTTTATTTATTTTATGTGTACTGCCCCTCCTGCTTGGGCCAAGTTGGCCTGCAGTATATTGAAATAAATGAATGAATAAATAAATAAATAAATAAATAAATAAATAAATAAATAAATAAATAAATAAGCGTTACATATTAACTGATATGACTCGCCCAGCTATGGCCCACCATTGCTCAACCCGGACGAAAACGGCGAAAATAGGTTCTTATGATGTGGGTGGTGTGCACATCATCGCACTGTCGCGTGCACTTCACTTCGATAGAACTGACATCTGTGCTCTATTGTTGCCTGAAATAAGTGCTTTCCTCAAATAGTGAAGGCCTTCATCAAGCCTCTTGCCCCCCCCCCCCCCCACCGCTCCGAACAAATTCCTCGCTACGGGCCCGCGCACGATATACCTATGCCTACTCAAAATGCGCAAATAAGTCGGTCTAACTCGCAACGCCTGACTGGTAGTAACAAAAAAACAATATAGGCCGCTAATCGGCTGCTGTTTCGCATGATGTCGACTCCCAGGACGACTGCGATCTGCTGAAACCTTTACAAAGCATTTTTAAGAATTGGCATGGCTTTGTGGCAGAACACATGACTGCCACGCAGAATGCTTGAGTTCAATTTATGCCGGGATCCCGATTTTAATTGATTGCATTCGTCAAGTGCAATGGCTGTTTCATTGTTCAATGAGATGCAATGGCTGTTATCGCCGTTACTGAGTAGATATAAACAGTGAATAACCTCTTTCGGACACCCGAATACCGCGGCCCGTGATATAAGGGTATGTTCCCCACGTGACAAGAGGAGAGGATTTCATGACGTATACAAGAGCAATTTCACGTTATTCATGTTATGACCACACATTCATGTTCTCGATACCATCATGCCCTTCTATGCCAATTTTGGTTTATAGAAGGTTAAAGAGGTGACCGCGAGGGCAGCCAGACGTAGGCGGCTAGATAGATAGATGTATAGATAGACAGAAACGTTCAAAGTGTAATTTGTTCGTTGAGAATTGCTTCACTTTTGAAGGAACATGAAGACGGAAGAAAGAACATCGCACTGCTTCAGACGCTTTTGTGTTGCTGCGTTAAAAAAAATCATTCTGCCGTGTTCTGTCACTTGAGATATCGCCAAAGGTACCCATAATTCAAATAAAAAAATATTGAAGAAACAGCAGAAGAACGGCAGTGCTGGGTTAAGCAAAACTTGAGAACGCGTGTAGGACACAGCAGTAAATTTTCCGGTGCATAAACGAACAACCTTCTCGTGTTCATAAATACGTTTTTTTTATTTTTTCTCTGTGAGACGCTGCACCAGCTGCGTCCTCGAGCGTTGTCTTTGTTCTGTGTGCGCTGTCTCTACGTTTTAGTTCTCATACACTTATTGTTTGTCCGAATTAGGTGCTGGACAAAATATGGAAACGTGAGAACAAGAGCAGCCGACGACATTCACGTATAGCTTCCCGTTAAGCTTCTACTACATCGCTAATATTTTCCAATATATTAAAAAGGCTGACCGCAGAATTTCTCCGAAAGCAATGTTATGTTAACGTCGCAAGAGCAGAAAAACAGGCACGTGGTCAGTCAAGGTACGCATGAATGTAGTATATGTGAGAGCTAAGTTCAGTTCGCATTTTTTGCGTTGTGACAACATATAGTATCATGTTCTCAAGAGATATACCAGATTTCCATCTGCCGGTTTCGCTACTGTGCCCTTGTTCTGTTTTCTCGAGCGTGCTTTATTAAATACTCAAGAATAAAGATTTGTTCACATTTTATTGCGATGGAAATGATATGGACACACTCGGCGCGTTTTTCTCCTCGCCTTCATGTTCCGCATAAAGTCCAAATCATTAATACCACACCACGCATTGTATGTTCTACGCTCGGGAAAAAGCACGCGAGCACTCGGGACGTACGCGGCTTCTCATGCAGAGAGCAAATACTCAACGCCTTTCTGCGGTCGAAGGATCATGAAAGGTATCCGGGAGGTGCGGTAGGAGGGGCCTAGAACGGGGGTTCCAACAGTAGCTGCGAACTTTGATCAAAGTCGCGCAGTCGCGATCGCTATCTGAGCGCACATTAGTAGACGGCACGTATACCCTTGTAAGTATCACGCCCTCACCATTCATTTCGCGTTTAGACGACAGATCGTACGAAAACCGTTTCGCTGCTTGGATCAGTCATATTGCCTTACGCCAGCGCTCCGTGGAGTTACGAGGATCTCAAGTTGCTGGTCTTATGCCATATAACATTCCAATTTGTGCTGACGCATTCAATGGTTCGCGCTTACGGCATGTAAACTAACTTTGTGCGGGTGTGAACTCTGAAGCCTAATTGCGTATTTTTTGCTAGGAAATATTGTTCTTGCGGTCCCCTTCACCAGAGACATTATTGAGTGGTGATAAAGCAGATATACACGGAACATATCTAAGAATTCGTTGCCCCTGACGACGTATACAGCTGTTACCCTAGAGACGTGCTCGATGCACAGACTTCAGTGGCTCCAATGAAATCATCAGTACGTCTTACATATTTGCGTTTTCAACCTATTTCCAATACATTGTACTGCTGGCGGTCATTGCTAGTCTAGCCATTGAGACGGTTTCCTTATTTTCCTCTTTCATATATACCTATGCTTTGGTTGTCTCCCTTATATTAATACCCATATAGGCGTGATACCATTTTATAGCGTAACATGTCTTTGCGGCCCTTTTGCCGGTGCCGTTGTCCTCCACCTTCCATGGCGTTCGCTAAAGCTGACGTGATAGACTGTGCAGATGGAGTGTGGCTGAAGAGGCTAGTGATTGAACAAATGAATAAAAAATAAATAATTAAATTATCCGCAGCTTAACGTCACGAAGACTGATTAAGCAGCGCAGCTTGTGGCATTAGAGCGCATTTTCTGCGCTTTCGCTAACGCCCGGGGTACCCTTTTCATGTAGCACAAGACGGGTAATTGACGTTTTATAAACGCATATCCGAGACCATAGGAACGTCTAGAAAACGTCCTGAAACAGAAGCAAAATGTCTACAAAACATGTGTGATGATGTTGTGGGCTCAGACCTCTCACACACAATGATGGCTCGACGGAAACATAGAAGCCTTCAATCTTGACACGGGACGGAACTGACGGACACGTTACACAAGCACAAACACATAGAACACAATCGAGCCCGGCGTCTACTCCGTGGTGTCTATCGGCGCAGCGACGACACACACACTCGCGGCACGTCGGCCCGCACGACGACGCTGCCACCGAGGGTCCAGGCGTGCGTCAGGACGAAGGCCAGGCGCTAGAATGGTCTGGACCGTTACCCAGCACAGTGCCGACCAAAGAAACAGCTCGGCCACGCCAGAACACGTGGTCGCCGGGGAAGCAGTTGACCCAGGGACACCTTGAGCCTTGACGTCTCAACGCACGGCTTCCACCCAGGGAGCTCATGCTGGAGCCAGCGCCGACTGGTTGGTTGGTTGGTTCCTCATTCTTTTGGCGCAATCCACCTCGGGGGATAGGCCATGAATCGGACGGTGTCTAGCTTAAGTAACTAATTCTCCTACTGGAGGGAAGGGATGAAAATGAATTGCATTTTAGATTCATATTATAAACTTGTAAGGTTAAAAGAAAAAGAAAAGGGGAAAACCAAAGAAAAAAAGAAACCTATTGCGAAGCAACAACAATATATATATATATATATATATATATATATATATATATATATATATATATATATATATATATATATATATATATATATATATATATATATATATATATATATATATATATATATTCCTGCCGGTGGCAAGTTATCTTTTCGTCCGCTTTTATTTCTTCACAATTACATTGCAATTACTTCTAATAACGTCCCCTATACTTTCCTTGGCATCATTGTCTGTTAGTTTTCATTAATAATGTGTTTAACAAGGAAACGAGCCCTTAAGTTCACACTTCTTTCCTTCGTTCATAGCGAGGGTCTCGTTCTGGCAGACTTGTTGCCTTCAGGTGGTATGCGAGGGATTATTAGTCAGATGCCAGCTCGTAATAAGATCACGTGCTACGTGACGCCTACAGGCAAAAAGAGTGTTCCACACTCGCCGTAACGGCAACAGGCGGCGCTGACTGACGCTCCCACGTTTAAATGCACATATATACCCTATAATGTGGACGGAGGGATGACCGCCACCGTAGCTCAGTGGTAGAGCATCGGACGCGTTATTCGAAGGTCGCAGGTTCGGATCCTGCCGGTGGCAAGTTATGTTTTCGTCCACTTTTCTTTCTTCACATTTACATTGCAATTACTTCTAATAACGGCCCCTATACTTTCCTTGGCATCATTGTCTGTTAGTTTTCATTAATAATGTATATATATATATATATATATATATATATATATATGAGAATAATAGTTCGATGGGCCAGTTGTCTTGGTTCAGCAATGGGTTGTAACACAACGGAGGCGTTGTCAACAAGGATATAAATATTTATTTAGTTCCCAACAGTTCCGGAAGGGGACCTCCCTTCTTCAGGGGTTGAGTTAAACTGTCGTCTCTAGCGGCGACCACTCGCCTTCGAAAACATCCAAGAGAAAATGGGAAAGAGGGGACAAAAAAAATCAGAAAAAACACCCTCGACACAACACAACACGACAAATTGAGAAAAATTGTCCACAGTCGAGAGTCGTCGAGCGTCCACATCTGCTTATGATCTCGTGTTTACCGGTCCTCGTGGTGCGTAGGGCCACCCAAAGCTGTCGTAGCGGCGGCCGGGACGAGTCTGCGCCGCCACACGTGGAGGCAAGAGCGCCCCCTTAATGGGTCGGCTTTCCATCTTTCATGTCCGCTCGCTCCTTGTCAATAGCCCCCAAGTGGTAGGGGAGCGTGGGCACTGCACATTCTACAAATGTGAAAAAAAAGAGAAAGAAAGGACACTGCAGGCGTACGAGCCAATCAAGAAACAGGCATGGTCTCCATTTATGTTTCCCTATTGCCAAAAACATCTTAGTTTACCTCTCGGAGGCAGGAGAGTCTGCCAGGGTCCTCGTTGATGCCGGATATTAATGTTCTAAATTTGAAAATAAAATATGCCTCTCGTTGTTCGCGCTCCCGCGTGTTTCGAAAACCTGATTGTAGAAGGGTTACGCTGATATTTTCAAAGCTGTGGTTTGGTAGGCGTAAGTGTCTGGATAAGGGTAGGTTCGGCAGTGAAGTGGTGTGGTACTGGTGGTTATTGAACCGCAGTCGAAACGCCGTGTCTGTTTGGCCAATACATTGGCCAAACAGACACGCCGTTTCGACTGCGGTTCAATAACCACCGGTACCACACCACTATACATGCTTGTTTCTTGATTGGCTCGTACGCCTGCAGTGTCCTTTCTTTCTTTTTTTTTCACATTTGTGAAATGTGCAGTGCCCACGCTCCCCTACCACTTGGGGGGCTATTGACAAGGAGCGAGCGGACATGAAAGGTGGAAAGCCGACCCATTAAGGGGGAAAAGGGCGCTCTTGCCTCCACGTGTGGCGGCGCAGACTCGTCCCGGCCGCCGCGGCGACAGCTTTGGGTGGCCCTCCGCACCACGAGGACCGGTAAACACGAGATCATAAGCAGATGTGGACGCTCGACGACTCTCGACTGTGGACAATTTTTCTCAATTAGTCGTGTTGTGTTGTGTCGAGGGTGTTTTTTCTGATTTTTTTTGTCCCCTCTTTCCCATTTCCTCTTAGATGTTTTCGAAGGCGAGTGGCCGCCGCTAGAGACGATAGTTTAACTCAACCCCTGACGAAGGGAGGTCCCCTCCCGAAACTGTTGGGAACTGAATAAATATTTATATCCTTGTTGAGAACGCCTCCGTTGTGTTACAACCCATTGCTATATATATATATATATATATATATATATATATATATATATATATATATATATATATATATATATATACAGCTGTAACTAAGACAATTGAAGTAAGCTACACTCAACTTTCCATTCCTTTAGCTTTAGAGTCTCGTAAATAATTCGATACAGCGTTGAAAACGCTCCTGTGGCTAAAAGCAAAGATGGTTGCACCAAATGAAAGAATCGCCGGAAGTGACAAATTCAAGGCCAAATTTTGTAGGGATTCTTCAAGTAATCTTTTCGTTTGTGTTTTAAATCTTTGGCACGTCAAATAGAAGTGCTCCAGAGATACGCTCTCATTACAGCGCCGACTGTCTAGCGCGTGGTCTACACATAGTCGTCGTCTTCATTGTCACCTCATTCTACACACGTGCACCTGGCCGCGCAATTTAAATAGGCTAAATTGCTATCAGAACATGTTATATCTCGTCTAATGTCCGCTTAGAATCCCTTTTTAAGACCATCTAGAAAGCGTTTTGAAAACGTCGCCAGAAGTCCCATTCTCTAGAAAACGTTTTAAAAACGTCGCAAGAAATCCTATTCAATAAAACGAATTGCTGGATACGTAAAATATTCCGTTGCATTGTCTTTGAAAATACGTTTTCGAGACGTTATTAAGACGTCGGGCCGGATCTGTTTCCTTTTTGCTGTGTTGCTTTTGTGCGTGCAATTAGTGCACGTTTACAGCAAGCCCTCTCTTTACTCTGCAATTACTTTATTCTGCAATTACTAGTGCAGAGTGAGAGCTCAGCAGATTCCCCGACAAAAGTGGGCATGTCGTAATTTATTTTGTAAGACAGTAGCGAAGCCATTTTGAAGGCGATAAAAACACGATCCGATTACATTATCGCGTTCTACTCTTGAAACCGAAGCTCAAGCGTACTAGAAGTTTTTTTTTTTTAAAGCTTACATCATTTCGCTGCTGTGCTAACGACGCGTATTAGATACTAAAATTTGTATGCAAGGTTAGATGTTTTTTTTTTTTCAAACCAATTCACTTTCCTACTGCAGCCTCCTACCTAATTGTTCGCAGGACGTCAGGTTAATCATGAGAGGAGTCTGGAAGACAGTACTTATTTATACATCTTTTTTTCTTAAGTTTCACTCATCGCGCTCCACTTACAAGGAAAGTTCTGATAATAAAAGTTCTGACTTTTTCTGTGCAATATTATTTCCTCACATAACCTGACTCCCAGTTCCTGAAACCCGTTTAGTGATCGGCAATATTACGATGCAAATATCGTACAGAAAACGGCGCCTCGCGGCAGGTACCCTCTAAAGTGTATTGTTGGGAGAGTTGATATGGCGTGCTGGATATCGAAACAGCGCAAAAAACAGAAAACTAGTAACTGCCTTATCAGACAATGAGATTGATTGCATTTAGTACATTTGTACACGCAATAGGTGTGGTACGCCGTGATCAGCGTTCTATTATTTTCTTGTTCTTTCCTTTGTTATCAACTGCTGAAGCATATGTTGCGTCTTTTGGACGAACAAACCATCTGTGCCAGACCTGCTCTCCTCCTTTTACATGGTGTTCTGTCTTTGGGTTGTCCTGTTTTCAAGTATGTATCCCACTGTCGAATGTTAACATGCACCACGCCCCGTACGTGCGCTGCACTCGGTTCCAAGAGCTCACAGTTGGCGAAGCGGAAGGGAGGATCGGGAGAGAGCATGCGGTGAGGAGGTGGAGACGTCAACGCGCCATATTTTTACGGTGATTTAGCCTAATCTAAGTTAGGACATACCATAATATCTACTCTATCATATAGAGCTCTTAGCTGAACTCATTCAATCGTCTTTATATATTTATAAATATTTGTTTCAGGATCTGGGGACCACTCTCAATGGCTCTTGACAGAGTGGTCTTTGAGATAGTAAATAGTGTCACTCGGTAATCGTGCAACTAAAAAGCCAGAAGAGATCATCACTTCACGCAGTCAGCCTTGAAAAGGAACGCTTTTTGGAAGCCCGTAATATTGCCCTAAGAGACGCAGTGTATTGGCCAGGTATGTTTGTGCATCTGCGGTGCCGTATATAGCTTTGCGTGCACAGTATGCGTGATCTCACGTTGGTGTCACCTGGTGGGCCAAAACATTCCTTTTTTTTAACTTTGACGCAGGATGATTTCACCTATATTTTGCTTCCTCTATACATATATGCTAGTTTCATATACTCTAGAGCCCGTATTTAGAACAGGTACACATAAACTCGACCAGAGACAGCACCTTCCGGCGCGGCCACTGCAAGTACTGTGGGTTTCAGGGCGTGACATGTGATGAGTGCGCAGGTGGCAAGCATGCCATAATCACGGAAGGATGGAACAGGAGAGAAAAAAAACGAAGGGATGTTAACCTGTTTAGAAAAACTGGTATGTTGCCCTATATTGGGGAAAGAGATGGGGGAGTTTTAAAGATAGCGGTAGAGAGAAAGTGAGAGAAAAGGGGAACACGTGCGCACAATGTCACAGACCTCACACTCACTATATCGCCAATGGTCTATAACTGTCTGTGCAAGTCTAATGCCTGCAAGAATTTGAGCACAGCTTCGAAGCCTACATCCCCGATGACCTATCAGGACGACATTCCATAATTGTTTCTGCCGTCATCGGTATGTGGTCTGCGCGAGCTAGAGTGACCGCAAGTGATTGCCTCTGCACATTGTAGCGAGGACAGTCGCAGAAGTTGTGCTGTAATGTATTGCTCGCTGTGTCGACGGCCAGTTTTGCGCGCTGTTACATGTGTTGAAATGAACCAACTAGCCCAGCAAGCAATAGTTCTCTTCACGTCTTACAACCCCTGATCCTTGCACTACATCAAATACGTTCTCGATGTGGACAGGACATCGGAAGTCCTCGTTCGCACGTCCAGGACACGGAGGCATCAAAGATCATTTCTTCGTGGGAGGGATCGACTATTTCCAATAGTAGCACTATACCTCCTTCTTCACTACGCATTGACTCTCGTCGCCGCGATCACGAACTGATACGATAACAAGACCTGTTCAGCTGCTGGTGCTCAATGATCACTGTGATAATTAACTTCGTCAAGAACTGCCAAGAACCCTTCCACATTTGCACACGGGTTCGCGAAACGTGCGTGCGTCCTCCTTCATAACGGACAAATATAGGCACTGCATACCGGCTTACCACTGCTATTGTTGTCAATACCCATGTGAGCTGTTGGCATCGTTGCATCGTTGCGCAACTGTAAACAACTGGTTACATAACACATGCGACCCTTCAACATGTGCGAGTCCGTATACCAGTTGTACATATCTGTAGCGTAATTTCATAACGTTTCACTCAATAAAAAAATTGCACCACAGCCACCTTTCCGCCGCATGCCTCGCATTACATCGATTCCCAGGGTACGTGGGATCCGCCAAATTTTTTATCGCAGATTTTGTCTGCTAAGGGAAGAGTAGCCGGTGTCCCCACGATGGCACCAACCTCTGCTATTCATTATGTTACAGTGCGACAACAAGGAAAACAATCTAAGGCACACATACGACAGAACATGGCGCTGACTATCATCCTATTCATCTTTTCAATTAAGAAACGCTTTTGTATTCCGTCGTGCTCCTCTTACCACTCCCCTGATGTCAAGACTTCGTGTCCCGCTAAAGCAAGCATGGATAGAAACCAACGACATTCCTCTCAGAGCCCGACCAAACGCTCTCCTGATTTGGTGGAAATTCATTCTTACAATATTAGAAAACGAATTCTATTGTCTTTTCAGGCACAATTAATATCTACCCGGCTCACATGACTCGATATGTGGGTAAAAGTAGACAGATCTTAGCTGGGCTTGAACTCTCAGTACTAAAGCTGTTGATGATCTTCCCCCCTCCATCTCCGATTAGTTCTATTCCAATCTCTTACCATGCAGTGGCTTAGAGTGATCGCGTCCGTATACTACTGTTTGTACAATCAGTTATACGTAAGTAAACTCATTTTTGCCTGCAGCAACGAGCAACCGCTGCCAACATGATCGGCAGGAAGCCATCTCCTATTCCCACTGAAAGGGGGTACTACCTAGCTATTTTGCGAAAACAGCAGCTTTTCTTAGGCATGTAAATAAGTTGTTTAGTGCATAAACGTTACTTTTGACGGCTTTGTGACATCGCGTGATGGGTAGGCGACTTCAGCGCAGTGCAACGAGTGATGAACAATGGTGAAATCCTGCTATCAAGGAAAATAAAGTTTCAGATTCATTTATTTTGAAGTGTTGTACAATACTGTGCATAAGCTATCACTATGCGATGGGGCGCTATCGTGGCTTTTGATGCATCAAATTATGTACAAGTGCTGTGGGCATGGCCCATAAGTTTTCGCTGAGTCATGGAGAGCTACTGAGAAAAGCTAAATAGTTATACGTCCTAAACGTTTCGCTCTAAACATTATGGTTCTAAACATTTGTAGAATGGATAGGGCGCAGGCAGCAGTACTAGCGAAAGACGAAGACGACGAGCGCTGTTGGTGCTCGTGCTTGCTCCATTTCGGACCGCTGATCGCTTAACCTGTGCTAGTTCTTTAATAAACGCATCACGGACTCAACGCTTAAGGCGGGATGGATACCAATGACAGGTGTGCAACCACTACTGTCCATTGCTCTGTTATTTTGAAGGCAAACTCTACAAAATTTTGCAAGTGACTTGAATGGAGACTTTACTGGAGGTTTTGTGAGTATGGAAAGAAAATACAAAGCCATTCCAAAAAAATAAAAAATAAATTATTTTACTATTTTTATTTTTTGAAGGAACATTTGTGAAAAAGATATGGTTAGTATAAGTGCCCAGGGTATTCTTCTGAACCAAAATAATAATTGTACACATTGCCATTCTTTAGGTACAAATTTAGATGTTTCATGACTGAATTTTAGGACTTTTTTTATTAAAGAAAAACATTCGTAAAAAATACAATTCTGATGGCAACACCATTCTTTTATTTCAGAAACGGTGCATGTTATTCAGAAAGAAGTCACAAAAGTTTGCACTTGATAGCTGGAGTGGTTACAGCGAAAATGTTTCTTTTCTGACGGAAAGTAGTGTTTGGAGAAAACGCCATTTAAAATTCTAGTTGTTGCGTGCAGTCACGGGATCAGGCGCGTTTGGGGTCATTCTTAAATGCTTTTCACTGCGGGTTAAAACGCGCCACTTCGTGGAAGCACTTGTCAGTAATGCTGGAATATCATGCTATGACAATTGAAAAATAGCATTTTCAGTCAGGTTTTGCCCTCCATCCCCCCCTTAACGCGCACTATCACATAGCGCACCACTATTTGGCACAATTAAAGGACGTCGCTGAGATATCTTGTAAGTTCAGATGTTGGTAAACACGCTGGAGACAATAATCAAGTGTAAAAGTGTCAAGTACAAGCCGACTCCTCCATATAACTGCGTCTTTAATATGGTTCATATTATCGAAAAATCGAACGTGCCATTTTTTTTAGTGATGCGGAAACCTCTCCTTTCCTCTTATGCAGGGGGGTGTGAAATCTTCGCAAGTGCACGAAGAATACCGGAAGCCAAAGAAATCGCTGCTAAAAAACAGCACCTGAATGCAGCTTAGTTGAGATGTCTAGATTAGTGGATAAAATTCGTTCTTTATCTTTGTGTTACTCATAAAGTTAGGTTTCTATCGATTTTTTTACGAATCCAGCATCGCTTCATTTGAATACACTACACTTGCGAGAAATTTGTGGTGTAAATGCTACAGTGGCTGTACGAACAAGAACAAAGCCGTTTTCATCTGCGTTTTCATCGAGATGTGAAAAAGTATTTAATCATAGCCGTTTCGACAGTTTTCTTAACGCAGCCTTTCGTAGCCGTAGTACAATGGCTGCAAAACAAAATGTATTGCGTGTATGGCTTTCTCAGAAAATAATTGGCATTCTCGCAGTGTGCTCAAAGTGGGTCCAATAATAAGTTTATGGAATAGCTGAGATGCATTCGAGGCAGTGGTTCATGCTGGTGTTCTTCTCCGCAAGTGGTGAGTCAGAAATCTTGTCACGCTGTCTTGTGCTTCCTCATTCCAGCGCGAAGACACATTACGGAAGCGACAAATGCGTGCTTCTTTATCAGTATTCACTGTATTTTCCCGCCGCAAACACATAATAACCAAGGACCACGCTTAAAGAAAACAATGTAAATACCTGGAAGAGCTTGAGAACAGCCCCACGTGCCCCCCTATCATTCAGTTTAAGTTTATAATATAAGCTCAAGATAAAATAATTGAGTGCAGATATTATGGGCCCGAGAGTCCCAAATTCTGGCAATGGCAGCTGTACCATCGGTTGCCAAAAAGATACGTACAGTACACGTAAGGTAAAAGAGCTGGAACCAGTAAACCTATGAGCAAACCAATCGTATGCAATGTTCTGCCGAAAAAAACTTGGAAGGACTCTTGGGGTCCGCCTTGAAGAGTAGAAGACGATCGCGTAATCGGACCCTGTTCGCAACGCCTTCTCAATCTAGCCTAGCTTCGCGTCAAGGTGCATACCAAACCATGCCGCAAGGAAATGAACACCTGTGCGCCTGTAAACTGGTCCTTTCAAACAATCCTAGAATGCACATTCCAAGTACAGATGCGTAGTGCCCACTACGCTATAATTCTTGATTTTTCGAGTTGCCGAGGTACCTACTACGCGTCCGTAGAACAACATGCGCTCCTGCGCAGCTGTAGACGTTCTTGATGCTGTTGTTGATAACGGTAATTACTTATACCTATGTGTTTTCTAATTGTAGGGCCTATGAATAGGGCTCCGTGTTTTGGGATAAATCCGAAAAAACCCGACAAACACTCGCCGGTAAAAGTTTTGACAATTCAGATTTATCTAATAAGCTGCGATTTTAAAAGGTCATTTTCAACGTTCAATGGACATTTTCAAAACTGACAATCATCAATCGAAAGGAGCGGACCTCCATTAGTGGCAGCGACCTCGTACAGTATGCTTGCGTCTATTACAATAAGCTTTAAGCTTGTTATACGAACAAACGCAGGTGTTTTGCATTCAAGTATTTGTGCTTGTATGTATAAGAGTTTGCGCATTCAAACCTACCAAACATGTACACTTAGTGTGATCACATGTTTTCGTGTTCAGATATCATTTCATCTAAGATTTAGGAGTATTAAGAAGAAGAATTAAAATAGGTCCTTTATTTCTCATCGAGAAATGAGGGAGGCTAGGAGAAAAAGCTGAGAAGGGGCTTGACTCACTCCTGTTGTGCCCGACAGCACACTTTGGCGAGTTTGCAGCAGTGAACATCAACAGCCTTATCAACATGGCAAATGAACAGGAAGTAAAAAAAACTGAAAGGGTAGTAAAAACAGGGCTATCAGTAACAATGCAACGCATTTCAATTGGAAATAAAATTAATTATTTCAACAGGACATTGCAACAACTTCTAATGCAAAATTAAACTCCGACTTTCGGAGAATTGGAGATTTACAAGAAGTAAACTCCGCTAAACGCCGAATTTCCCACAATAAAATAAACTCCGTAAGACACCTTCCGAATTTCAAGAAATATAAAATCCGAAGCGTGGAGCGCTACCTATAAACCCTTTTTCAAATCCTTTTGCAACGCCTGGTAATTCAACGTGTCATTTATGATGAAAGTAAAATATCACGTGTCCTTATTAGGCCTAATCTACGCAGCATAGTTTTGACAACACACCAATAGTTTGGTAATCACAGAGCCAATACAACGGATGAGGCAAACACTTGAGGTGCCTCTGCTCCGTTTTACCGTTCGCTGCACTCTGTTTAGCGGTTGATTGACGCAATATTTATTATACAAACAATCCCGGGTTACGTCCACTTTACAGTATACAGAATATGCAACGTTGTAAGAATAGGGTTGCGATACGAAATATAATAATAATAATAATAATAATAATAATAATAATAATAATAATAATAATAATAATAATAATAATAATAGTAATATTAATAATAATAATAATAATAATAATAATAATAATAATAACGGGGGGCCTTCTATTGTGCAATGGGTCATACGCGCAGCAACGCCGGTGACCTGCCGCGGTGGTCAAGTGGTTATGGTGCTCGAGTGCTCACCCGCAGGTGGCGGGATCGAATCCCGGCCGCGGCGGCCGCATTTTCAGTGGAGGCGAAAATTCATGAGGCCCGTGTGCTTAGATTTAGGTGCACGTTAAAGAACACCAGATGGTCGAAATTTCCGGAGCCCTCCACTACGGCGTCTCTCATTATCATATCTTGGTTTTGGGACGTACCCCAGATATTATTATTAGCAACGCGGGTGCAAAGGTAGCCGTTGCGTGGTTTTGCACAAGGCGTCTTACCGTTTGAGTTGTGGAACCGGTGGGTATTGCCACACCCACTCCTTTCTTTCTATTTTCATGTTACCACCCCATTACAATGTAAGTGCTGCCTTGCGCAACGCGCCCGAATGACTGGGAACTATCGAGATAATCTTAGAGCCTTCCGATGAGATTACGTCCTCAACGCAAACATTAGAATTCTTGAACTTACGCAACCGCTACCGATAATGCTGGAATCGTCGATGATACATGTATAAAAGCAGACGCGCTTGACCGCCTGTCAGCTTTTCAGCGGTCGATGCTCTGTTCGCCGCTATCAGTGTACAGTGTGTTTTCCTACAGTCTGACTTTCCGTTTCTCGGCCACAAATTCGGCCAAGTAAAGCGTTGCATCTTGGACACGTCGACTGCTGCCTTCGTCCATGTCACGACCAAGTGACAGTATTCTAAAGCTGCCCACCATTAGTCACAATCATCATAGGGCCACAGCGTCATCTATGTCGCGGCATACTAGTGCACTTTCTCTAGCATCAACAGCAGCACCTAGGCGACCACGACTACTACTTTCCACGATCTTGCCATGGTCGAGTTGGAGTTTTGGTTAATGAGTAATAACTTTCTTGTAGTCGCATACTGCATAGTCCTTGAAACTTTCATCCCGAACCACAAGTCACAGCTGACTGTATTTACAGAGCTGCATGCACAATAATCCACGAATTTCCACATACAGTAAGCGTCCTCAAACAGGTTTCAGCAGAATCCTTGCAGGCCACTTCTTGAACTTACGCTATGACTGCGCTGCGTGCTTCGCACAGGCCTGGCCTCTTTTGAAGGCGAAACACTTATGCGCCTCATCAAAGGCGGAAATTTACCGTCGGTGGCGTGGCCGTCTTACGGCGTCAGCGTCAGCGGGAGTGATGAAAAAATCGACACGTAACGACGTCACCATATGGCGCCATCATGATATCACAGATCGCCAAACATTGTGACGGAACGTGACGACGTCATCACATGAAATTGTCGCCTGGTCTAAAGCGGGGGGCATCACGAAGGCAGTCCGAAACTAGGTGAGGTGTAGAAAGGGTGGGATGGGGGGGAAGGTTTAATACCTAGATTCAGAAGAAAGAAAAGATGGCTTTCGCCATCTTTTCTTCCTTTTGAGGCCATGTGAGCTATCTATATTATTTGTGCGAACAAGTTTTCAGAGTGCCGACACAGAATTCACATCACAATGATACTTGCCACGCAAAGTATAGTATTTTTATCGCAGACTGCACGTGCGGATACGAGCCTGTCTTACAGCGAACCCTCGTCAGTGCTTTGTGATAAATTATAGAAGGGGAAGTGACCGACAACTGATGCAACGCTTTGGCGCAGTTTGTTACTGGAAAAAATGTTCTATTAACGTTTCAGCCTGTTGGTGTGGGGCATTACATCAAGTAAATTTCCAAAGCTCGTTGAAAACTTCCATGCCTGCCCATATGTCTTTTTTAAAAAACAAAGAAAGTGTTTATTGCCATGGTCATATTTGTTTGCTCGAAGAACACTAATAGTTTAGCTTTTTTCCGTGATAACAAATTCAGTGAGCATATTACCACTACAAAAACAGAGATCGCATTTGTATATTTGTATTATTTAATGCAGGCGCAGTCTACTTAAACCAGCCTTCATTCCAAAACCCAACTTATTGCCACCGCTTTGTTTGGCCAGTGAGTGTGAGTATATACACCATGTCTGATTCACTGCTGCCAATCAAAAATATCGGACTGACCCGTAATAGAAAATAGATCTTGTACGCAAAGCGCGAATTCGACTGAAGCCGAACCGATAACTACACCTATTACTCTTGTAGCAAGGTTAAAGTAGAGTGCAATAAAAGGCTGTTGGGGCACTCAGCAAGAGGTTTACGCCTGTTTTCCTGTTGTGTGTCGTGTGTATTGCCATATTAAATTGATTCCATTACAAATACAACTATCAAAACAAATATCAAATAAGAACAATGAAACGGCACTTGCCTGTTACACAAATGAATAACCGCTAAACATCTCAAGTAATTATCATGGCAAGTACACGTCACAGCAACATACATGGAGGCATGAACGCAGCACAAGCGAGAACACACAGACGCGCGCACACAGAACAACAAAGCTACGACGGACGCGCCATCTACTCTAACGGCTGCATGACGGCTACTTATGCCCCTTCTCGCCAGCAAGGACCGAACCTTCGCAGGTTCTGTCGCTGCTGGCGGCAATTTATCTTTTCGTCCACTTTTCCTTCTTCACATTTACATTACAATTACTTCTAATAACATCCCCTATACATTCCTTGGCATCATTGTCTGTCAGTTTTCTTTATTAAATAAGTATTTTATATCTGCAGTTGTAATCGATAATACATTCAGATATGCAGAATAAGTAATTGTAGGAGATAACAGCAACTGGGAAGCCATTTATTCCATTTCAATTGCAAGTTTACAAACTTAGCGCGTGCAGTGATGTTCATACACATGCGCGGGTTCGTAAATTTTTATAGGGACTTTTTAAAAAAGCGTGAAAAAAGGCAAACACAAGGAAAAAGTTCACTTCATAAGCGTTGTTCCAACATTTCTTCACAGGCAAAAATGTGATATACAGTAGTCTAGTTCCAGTTATCTTTCACATTTTGCAACTGGCAAACCAAAAATCGTACAACGTTATCACTAGAGACCGGGTTTTAGGCACATGCCTATTTTGTCCCTTGCGTTTCTATCACACCGTTTTGATATATGAGCATGAATTAGATGTGCAGAAGAGCTTTTATAGTATTTTTGTAGTTCCTATAAATGCCTATTTTTCGCGTTTGTGCCTAGGTGCCTGTAAGTGGCCATAAGGCCTATTTTTGAAGTCTGTGCCTATACGAACACTATTTAATATCAAATTTCGCTTTCGAGTGCAGTTTGAAACCGTTATTCACGTTACCATGCAACATTGAGTGTTCGAAACTGTATGGGGTTCAACCTACTCCCTTAGTTCAAACAACATCCGGAAAAAAACCGTTAGCTGCAGTGAAATGGGACACGCCCTCCGGCTACCATACACCGCCACGTTGACCCAAACGAGCGGTTGGCGAATGCGAAACCGTGGAGAGCTGTCAGGGGGAAATAATAGTGAAGAGCAAAAGAAATGAAAATGGGATGTGCACGCGACTCTTGCTTTGTGTGTTATTTACTTCTTAGGTGTTCACCATCGGAGAAGACATTGACCCCAAGTGAATAAACCCGGCCAATACGAGGCATCCCTCCCTTGAATCCCTTCTGGTCTTTTAGCTGTCTGTATATCTGCTCCTGGGCTGCACTTTTCGGCTATGCCCAGAAATGTGTTGATTCAAACAGTGGACACTTGACTCACCATGCTCGAGAATACCAGGAGAAACCGTATGGTGTGAGTAGCGCGGAAAAACGGACAGTTGTACGGCTATGTTCAACTATTGAATGCCTGCCAGCTCTCCCGATTTGCCCGGTAGAATTTCGATTCCTGAGCTGTCTTCCCGATTGTACGATAGCTGCCATAAATCTCCTGATAAAGTGTCTCAACCCAATTTTTAAATAACAAAGAAAAGCTACAGTAATCGCAAGACCACCACCGCGGTGCCCTGTCATGCCCGTAGTATGCAGCTCACAAGCACTTCTGGTGCTACCGCTCTACGGTTGTTCTAAAATATGGCCAACCTCTGCGAATACCTGGTACTCACCGGTCTTGTACTGTGTCAGGTTGACTAACGGAAAGTACCGAAACCCAGATAGCGCACTTTGAAGCAGTTTCAGTTATCTAAGCACCAAGCGATGTCTGCTAAGGCGTCTAGCTTGCGAGGCATGTAAAAGAGAAAGCGTGCGCCGGCCAGCGTGCCGGTGGACTTGGAACAGACGACATGAATCGATAGGAACTGTGGTAGTGTCTTCAGCGCGAGGCGAGCGACCCACTCAGATCAGTATAAAGTTTGAAATAGCAAGGCCTTTACTAAGCCGTGTGCTGCCTGATATGAACAGGGGAAGAAACAAAGTTAGCAGGCGAACCATTGTTCGAGACGAGAACTACTAAGAGGCTTATTTTAGGGGTTTCCGAAATGAGATGAATTTATATCTTTTTTTATTGAACTCCAAACTACCAATATAATCTTTACCGAGGATGCGTTCGCGATCATGAAACCAGCCGTTTCCCGTGTCCGTTTCAGTTAGCCGAGAGGAGAGCGAGCCATTTTCGGCTGCCCGCGAACTGAAAGTGAGAATTCCGTGTGCCATGCAGTTCACAAGAGCCCCGACTGCTGATCGGCAATGAATTCGGGGCCCGTTCGAAAAGTGTTGCAGGGACCTTTTGAAGGTGACCATATGAGAAAAGGAAATCCGCCCTGTAGTTATCACGCTACACCCTACATGTAAGTGGGGCTAACGATCAGTGAAGTGAACAGAACAGAACCTTTGATATGAACCAAAGCAGCTGCTATGGAAAAATAACAACTATTAAAGCATGTCACCTCTTCGTCCAAGAGATGAACTTTTTTCGGGTCACTTTTTTTGAAATAGAAACCTCGGCCAGGAGCCCGAACAACTTTTTAAACCTATAATTTCACACTATAAATTCCTCAGTAGCTACATTCTATTCGGTCATGAGAAGTGAGCGAAATTGACGGGGAACGCTGGCTTTAGTTCTCTCAGTTGCAGTTATCATTGCCATTCTCCACTATTTTTCTTTCGACGCTGTTGCATTGGCTGAGCTTTGTCGACGCTGCTTTGGCGAGGTAACGTTTCACACTCACACTTCCTTTTAATGTCAGCAACTTCTTTTATAAGAGAAATGGATTACGCCTACCGTCATCCACTCGTGTCGTTATCAATGAATATGACATAGCGACCCGTACCTTGAAACGCTCAAGCTGGCACTGAGTTTGGCAGCAGTAAGAAGATAAGGTGTATACATCGACCGTGAAATTAACAGTGTACAAAGCTCTCGTCAGACCGAAATTAGAATTTACGGATCTGATCTGGAGCCTCCATCAAAAATACTTAATCATGAAAATCGAAAGAGTGCAAAATTTGGCCTTGCGGTTGATATACACCACATATTCGCGTTTTTCAAGCGTGTCGTTCTTCGCGACAGGGCAAACTTGACAAAACTCGCTCATCGCAGAACTCTATCTCGCATCAAATTTTTGTATAAGCTGTACCACGGTCACTACAAAATATCGCGTGAAAGTTACTTAACTGAGCCATCATGCCGTCTAGTCGTACCAACCACAACAAAACAGTTCAGAAGCCATTTAGTAATCTTAACATACATCAACATTCTCTTTTTCCACATCACTATGGAATAAATTGCCAGAACAAGTAGTTAACGCTCATACAGCAGAATCGTTCATTCAGCTTTTAAATAACCTTTACTTTAACATGTAAAATAGTGTTTATACTGTGTAGCAATGAAGACAGTTGATTCTTGCGTTCACTTTCCATTTGATGCATAGTATGTTTTTTTACCTTATGTATTGCACTGTTGTTGTACATGTTTTTTATTATTTTTATATTGCTGTTGTTTTCCGAAATTGCGGAGCACATTTTTTTTTTGCTTGTCGATTGTGAATCAACATATTCTCTACGAATTATGTTAGCGGCAGTTGTAATTCCTGTTGTTGGTATGGTTTATTTATAATGCTGTACCCACTCCTGCTTGCACCCGAGTAGGGCCTGCCGTATTTGTAAATAAATAAAAAATAATCGGAGTCCGCGGCAGCCTCTTGAAGGGATGTTAGACGTAAAAATCACGATATTATACGTTTTCTCATGTAGATTGGCCTTGATGTACTGTCTTACTTGTGGTGTAAACGTTGCACGGATGAAACCTGCCTTGAACAGCAAATTGAGCAGTTTTATTTCATTCCTCTCATTCAGGAAGTACCATTCTGAGGTATTATTTATTCAGCTTTTGAGGTTATTCACCACAAATATTTCTAAATTCTACATCACATTAAATGAACATGCTAGAGCTGCTTTTAGTTTTAACACGTAAGGATGCCTATATCTCGATGAGTTAAACAGATTCGTTTGTTTTACACTTGCGACTTTTCATCGGGCTGAATGCTTTCTATACAATGACTTAGTAATTTCACAGTTTACTGGTTTTGGATAGTCAGTAGGCATGTTCCCCGCAGATAACGTTCATTGTGCTTCCTATTTTGTATTTATCAACACAATGTGGATATTGGATAATAATAAGTAACTTTACATGGTGTGCTATTACTGACAAGCTCATAGGTACAATAGAAAGCAAATTCAAGCGGACGCAAAATAAAATTATTTAGCCCATTGCAATAGCCAGTAACCGGACACTTGATACCGATGTCACACGGGTACTTTCGATCGCGATCAGGATCGATTCGGATCGGACTTCTTGATCACGATAACATGTTGGTCGCTGCTAAACGGTACAGCCTAATGCAGATCGAGTTAGCAGCAGACGTCAGCCAAATTGCTATAACGGAGCCAGGTCGCGATGCGCAGATCGCGATCGTCTTGATCGAGATCTGGCTTGATCGTGATTAAAAGTGACCGTGTAGCATCACTTGATCCGGATCGAGCCAAATCCGGATCGGCCCTGATCTCGATCATAAGTGCCAGTGTGACACTGGTTTTAGAGAGACATGTTCACGCCCTTGCTACCACCGTTCCGTCATGGGCGCCGCGATGTAGGTTAGAGTTGTCCCCCCACCCCACGTGGAGTGTAGCTTACCATTCCAGTGCTTTGATATCCTATCTGCCTTTCGCCCACGTTTCTCTCTCTCTCACAAAATGGGTGCCCTCTTCAAAAGCATTTAGGTCATACAAATTACAGCCCATTCACAGAAATGCTGCGGTAATTTTCACTTCTCAACTACATTCACATTGTTGTTTCAATTACAGCCACACTCACACCTCCACAGAACGAGCAATTTTAGGTAAAGCGACTTTACAATTTCTGAAACTGTGTCTACCGAAGGCATTTGAAGACTTCCCTTGGAGAGAGCGTCGTCTGTAAATAAGAAACAACCCAAGCCGACTTTTCATATTTTATATTCCAGACAGCACTTCTTACCCCGTGTACATTTCCTTGTATATTACTGTCGCCGGAGGGAGCGTCAGTTGTTGTACTCTCAGAGCCAGATGGACTGCCATGCAGGGTGAGTAACACATCGATACACTGTCGTTCGGACAAAAAACGTAGCTTGCGCGACTCTACTCAGATAAAATGAACTGAATGAGATATAACTCAGGTCTCATTGGCATTGGTCCGCCAATTTTCGGAAGAGGTGTGTGCTAGAACGATTGTATTATAGAAATGTGGTTAAGGAAAGAAAAAATTACGACATAAAGGACATCTGTAACGAGCGATATATTTCTTTAGAATCCGAATATGTCCTATCCGCTTGCCTAATGTTTCTTCCACATCATACCCTCATATGTTCAGGACTTGAAGCATAATGTTCTAACAACCTATTCACGGGTCGTTTGTCAGGCCACGCCTTCTATTAAACAGTGAAGCGACCACTCCCTGCCACAGCGCGGTCTTTTCTGCCATCCATTTATACAGTAGTGCCGGATGAATCGATATATAGCAACCCATGCACGGTTTCCTCATTCATCGACTGCAAATATTGCATGAAAGTCACTCAAGCGAAGCCCCAGAAGCTTCAAAAAGTATGTGACTACAGCGTTTCTTTCGTACGCAATTTACTCCGCGTTGGGCAGGAGCAGTTAAAATTTATTTTTGGCGACGAACGGCACATATGATTGGCGGTTCTGTTTAATCACTGTCACTGACATCTGCCAATACACGGTACCGCAAGCATAAAGCTTGTCCTGCGCCCCTCACCTTCTTCTTGTCAGCAAAAGCCATTTTAATTGGCAGACACCTCGCTTTCTTGCGCGCGTTAAGCCAGTAAACCAAAGTCGAGGACAGCGTGTCCCAAAGGCTGCTAGCTTGCTCAACGTGAAAGCTCTCGTGTTTCTCCCCACTCATCTCCTTCTAACCCTTTAGCATTTTCCTCCTTTCACCGCATACATAATACTCAGGTGGAGTATGTGTCTTATTCTGTGCATAGCTGTGTTATATTGGTGTGTAGAGGGTGGTTGCTCAGGTGCACACACTGCTCGCAGGAAACAAAAATGTTCATATTTTTTACATAACGCCGGATAAAAATGTTGGTTAGTCTGAGTCCGAGTGAGCCCTAGGGGTAACATATATTTCTTGA
Organism: Rhipicephalus appendiculatus; assembly: GCA_030522465.1. NCBI lineage: Eukaryota > Metazoa > Arthropoda > Arachnida > Ixodida > Ixodidae > Rhipicephalus > Rhipicephalus appendiculatus. The sequence goes on along the minus strand of JALIZH010019822.1, from coordinate 7,971 downwards.
GTGAGTCTGATTGAGCTGCCCACTTTTTGCCGGCCTGCGGCCCTATCTACTTAAATTCAGCATTACTATCAGCCTAATGTCAGCTCACGTTTATAATAACATCTACTCACGTCTACTCCCAATACTTCAGCGCACTAGCATTCATACGCCACCTTAATATTTATTAATGCGAGGCATGAGTTTTAACCATCCCCACTTCCCTTGCAAACTTTTTCCCAGGAAGTTATTGATAATAATATCTTGCAAAAGTCATATCTTTGAGTAAAACGGTCGTCACTGCAATGAAATCACTCATATCACGAATTTGGAGGTACGAGATCAAAAGGTGTGAAGTACAGCACCGATTATAAGAGATATTGGTGTTAAAGAGCACTGCACCATGCTCTAAAATGCAAATTATACGCGAATCGACCCACTGAGGCTCACCCAGAAACAAATCGAGCCGTGAGTTTGAGCGCTCAGTGAGTCCGAGTGAGTAATACTTGGGTGAGTTTGTGTCCAAGGGGGGTCCGTTTAAAAAAAATGCGAGTGTCAGTCCGAGCGAGTTCATTTGATGAAAACGCTTGTGAGTCTGAGTGCGAGGGAGCCCTAAGGGAAACATATATTTCACGAGTGAGTCTGAGTGAGGTCCACATTTGTTGCCAACCTATGCGCGTGGCGCGCTTTAATGATCGTCGCAGGCCGCACTTCAACCTGAAGGTGCTTCGCCAATGACGCCGATTGTTCTAAAAACATAACATGCTCGATGCGTATGTTCTTTCCAGACTGTAAGCGAAAATAAGTCATGAACGAAAAATGCAGAGTGATGCATGCATAAAAGCGGATGCATTTTACCGCCGATCGGTTTTTCGACTATTGACGACTGCACCCTCCGCTATTGTTTCGCAGCGTAATTCGCTTATTTTGGTCAGCACAACGTCACCCAATAGAGAGTTCGACTTGAAAAGCTTTGGACTCTGCGTCCTTCATCGTCACGACCACGTGACAGCGTAATATTACAGTCATTCGAAGGTCACAACCTGCGTTTTCTGGCGCTTATGTTCATTCATTGCCAAATAACACCTAAAAATACTGACGTAAATTTTGTTTTGTTTTGTCTTGTCGGCTAAAGAAAACTGGCTCACACCTATTAAATTTCAATTGAATATGCGGAATATAGACTGCGTCTTCACTGTTGTGTGTAACTGATGTCGCACTGGCATCAAACAAACAAGTTTACGGACCTGGTAATATTGTACGCACATTGTAACGAATATGCACAGCATAGAATTTTGCCAAACGACACAGCTCACATAAATGCTTGGAAAACATTTACATAATATGCATAATTATTTCCGTCTCTGTCGAAGCAACTCTGATTTTTTTTCCAGCAATTTTTACCACGGTGACCCAATTGCGCCACATTGTGTCTTTTTTTTTGCGCATGATTTGCAGTCTTACTTTGAAATTGCCGGATTAATCAGTTTTGATAGTTCTACTTTATTGTCTTACCTTGCCACTGCGCCTTTTGGATTGGCCCCCTCGCTTCAACCAGGTAGCGGTCAGCTGTCCATGTGGATACATAAGAAAGTGTCCATCGCTGTCTCCACAAACACGTAATACTTAGGGTACCTACTCTTAACCCTTTGTAGAACAGTGGTAGGCTACAAATGTGTGGCACTTTTTCGCTGCAATTAAAATAGGCATAATAAAAAAATGGTCAAAATTGGCGCCGCCCTTAATGGTGTTGCCATCTACCGAGGTATAGAAGAAGGCTATCTTAAATTTTTTACTTCGCTATGACATGTGGTGCGGACAGCAAATGGGATTTTGCAGGTGCTGTGATTACTGCATGCTATCCGCTGAAGTAACCTAAATGAGCGCCTTGAAAACATCGCCTCAGCATGTCTGTGAATTTTACCCGTTTACTAAAGCTAACGCAGGGATTCCTTTGCACCACAGACAGAAATTTTGGCTTCCCTTATTATACCGTTTCCTTCAACCAACCATTTTTCGGTTTCATTTTGGCTTATGGTGTTAGCCCTAACAGGGCAGTTATCGCGCTGGTACAGTTGCACATGGGCAGTATTTTGATTTTTTGGTGTAGCAGCGCTTTTATTTGCACACGCGTCGTCAATCGCAGTCCGCTTTACGAGCAGCTGATTACTGTATTCGCGCAATTACGTTGGGGTGTGCATACCTGTTACAGGTCACCTTCGCTTGTCTTCGGCATAAGTGCACAGTAGCTATCTGTGCCGCAAATACCAAGTTCCGCTGTCCATTGAATGCTTAAAACAATTCGAACAGTGAACAGCCCTTATAAATTTATAAAAATTGTTTCTGTTCAAAATTTCTTTTTTCGTTTGGTACCGCCTAAGGACAGCGTTACACATATGCACCTTATACATATATGTACTACTTTTTTCTGGGAACCTCATCTGCCGAATGTTTCGAAAATGATATCAAGCATTTTCTTATGTCATCCTAACGTTGTTTGGAGATTTTACGTAAAAAACGTTATTTTGAAACAAAGGGTTAAACTAAATGAAACGACAAACAAATTGGGATGGACACTTGGTAGAAGACGGGGAAGCGTGAAGTGTAGATTGCCTATATTATGTGAAGAAATGCCTTGTGACATTAACTGTCTATTATAATGGGAAACCAGATAATGAGATACGGAGTTTTTTTTCCAGCTTATTTCATCACATACTACATTTAAATATGTTTCCTTTGTGGCTTTTATAGAAGGAATAGTATTTGGTTTTAGCACACCTAAAGGTGCCTTTTTCTATAACTCTGCTTAAGTGGAGAACTTCGTGAAACATAGAAGAACAAGTTGTTGTTTTAGCATCAACACTTTCTGTACAATAGCACTCCAATCTTATAATTTTGTTTACATATTCGCAGATGGGGCGCTGCAGAAGAGGTGTGTGCGTTGAAATTCTGAATTACGCAGCCATGAATCTTCCGCAAGGAATCCAGGTGTCCACAACAGGTGGTATCCAGAATAGCAACACTGCCAACAGATATAAACAAAACATTTCCATACTCAGTGACTCTACAACTACTGAGAACTACTTAAAGAAAACCCCAAGAGCTGACTCCGCCAGGAAAACGAAAGGCACGCCTACGACAGCAGATTCAATTTCGAAACACAAAGCACCAAGCGTCACAGTAGTACAATCTGGCAGACAGAGCAGCATAACACGAAGGACCCGGTATAGATTCCGTTTAAAACGCAATTCAAGAAGCACACAGTCGCTATGCAGGAGACGTCGCAGCCGTAAAGGCAGGAAATTTGTCAGACCTAGAAATTCTCAATATGGTGCTGCCAACAATAATGGAGACAATGGGATTAGAAGCAGCTTTGGTGGTAGGGGCTCCACATTAGCCACAGGCGGGAAGAGTATCGCTACAGGACAGCTGAGTTCTGCACCAGAAAAAGTAGACGTTCAATCAAGTACCACACCTATTGGCGTCGCAAGCGCTTATGGTGATTTCAAAGGTACACATCGGGAGCCCAGTACTTATGGCAGTGATGGTTACATAACAAGCCGGCGACAAAAAGGCAGGCGCTGGAGATTACCGAATGGCGTAAAGACTATGAAAACTATAGTGGCTATTAACCGTGTTATAAAGGGTGGTACAGGAGTCTTCGCAGGACTTCTCAAGACTATTGGCACTCAACCAGCTGCCAATGACGCTGCAAATGGTGGTAATAATGGCAACGTTAGCGACACCGGGGGCGGCAAGGCAGCTAATAGGAATGTTGACAATGTGAACAAAGATACTCATGAAATCAATACAGAAACCAGTTCTGGCACGGACAGAGCATCTGTTACTACCAGCAAGTACAACACATCTGGTAGCAGTGTAGGATCAGCAAATCGTGATAAAAATGACGGCAACAGCAGCGAAGCTGCGAACGACTTTAAAAATAATAAGGGAGGTCACAGGAAAACTGTAGATACTGCCAGTGAAAAACGAACTGCAGCTCGCGAAAAGGGCAATGATAAAGTTAGCGACGGTAGTGAATGAGATATTTATGTAGTGTAAAACCATCTACCAGAAGTGTTAAGTACGGATAGTGCGTAGTGTGAACGGTCACCAAAGGCGAGAAAAGACCAACTACATATTTTTCGCGGGTCACATCACGAACCGGAAGTGGGTTTGATTACAAAGTTGCATCGTGGTTCTCGCTATCGTTGACTTTTGTTCCTTGCCATGCAAACTGGGCTGAGCCCGGGTACGCAAAGGAGGAGTACCAGATCTTCATAATTCTGGTTGATACGTGTATGTGCTTGTGTGCTTTGAAGCACCCTCACCTGCGCCATGACATCAAGATTCTTGGTGTCGAAAGTTTGTGATCCAAGCCATTGCGCGTAAAGTGTGGTAAAGTGTGCAGCACTGATGCTCGCTCATTTCATTTATTGTATATAAATGCTGCTTAGTAAGATCTAAGGAGTAGTTAGTTCGCTTTCAGGAGCATCTTTTACAGTCTTCATTTGCTACATTTCGCGCCATCATGTGCACCATCAATATTTGTGTCCATCAATTCTTAGAACAGCTGGCTAGCTCATGTTGCGTCCACGAAGTTTCATTGTGTTAATAATAAAAAAATTTGCTGGGCTTCGACTGCTTCTTATTTCATAACCCGAATAAATTTGAAGCTATAAAAGTACAGGAAGTGATATCGCCGTTTTTTGTTGTTATTGTGGTAGAAAGCGACATCTCTGATGCGTGAGGAATGACACAAACAGACAGACAGACAGACAGACATAGATAGATAGATAGATAGATAGATAGATAGATAGATAGATAGATAGATAGATAGATAGATAGATAGATAGATAGATAGATAGATAGATAGATAGCTACGGCCATAGTTTTTCGCTAAGCAAGAAATACTTCTCTTTTAAAACTTAATCAACCACCTTTTTTGTTAATTAGTCTTTCAAATTTAACTTACCGCGGGAAGCAATTTTGGCCACTCCATAGAACCGGTCTGCAAGTATGATGGGCGCCTTACGGTCATTGCCTCTTTTATGAAGAATATATACTGGCGAAAGCGTGAACACCATACGCATGTATATTTACCAATGAGTGATGACTAGATATTTGGTCCATTGGTGCTTGCGGAACTTTTTGGGGATCGAGGTCACGCCACACTGTAACAAGTGACGCTGTACCGCCGCCATGATAGTACTGTCGAAATTTGGGGCTTGTTGGTGCATTGTGACGACTGAAAATAGCGCTAAGAAACGGGGACACAAGAAGAGGACACACGACACCGGCGCTGAACAGCGCCTGTGTCGTGTGTCCTCTTCTTGTGTCCCCATTCTGCGCTATTTTCAGTCGCCATGATAGTCAGCAGTATTGCTACTCAGCAATATGTCCAAGCTACCTTTAGAAACTTCTATGATGTTCATACGTAACGTTACAATTACAATTTTGACTCCAAGACTGTAGTGGCACACAGTATTTTTTCAGCAACTTTGCTTTAGCCATATGCCAAGCGTAAATGTGTATTGTGAAAGTGATTACTTGCGGACTGCATTTTACGAAAGGCTTTTAGGCACCGGTAACACTGACAACGATGTTTGTTGGATATTAAAAACCTTTACTGGATGAAAAAATAATAATACGATAGCATAAAAATCTCCATTATGTCACATATATTCTTCAAATATATTTGACATAGAAAGGTGTCATCTTGCAGCGGCGAGTTCACGAAATTCATACCAATGCTATGAAGTAATAAAACAGAACGTGTTCTAAGAAACGTACCTTTTAAGAGCCACGCTGTATTACCACCGAAGGATGAGCTATCCAAGATCGGGACCAAGGTTGCCAGGTTTGGCTACATTGCGCCTCTTTGGCTACATTTTTTTTAGGCCTCTGGCGACAGAAAAAACGTCTTGGCTGCTTCGCTACATTTTGGCAACTTTCTTGTGCCCCCCTCGATTAGCTCTAAATTATCAATGTCTGCCGCTGGCTTTCGAACATGCGGTGTGAAAACACGCCGAACAATTCGTGTTTGCAGTTCACGAAATTTAATTTGCGACTTGCACTACACAAGAGAAACGACCCTTAGGATCAGTGTGTCAGGGAAGTGCTAGCCACCTCTCATTTTGAGACTTGGGAGTGACATCCCCTCGCAAGTGTCCCCCCACTGAGATTCCTCTTTCAGGCATCATATTTGAATTACTTGTCAGTTAAGGCACAATATTGATGAGGGAACTAGTAGACAATAATGCCAAGGAAAGTATAGGGGATGTTATTAGTAGTAAATGTAATGCAAATGTGAACAAAGAAAAGTGGACGAAAAGATAACCTGCCGGGGGCAGGGACCGAATCTGCAACCTTCGAATAATGCATCCGATGATCTATCAACTGAGATACCCAGGGCGGTCATCCCCCCGTCCACTTTATATGGTACATATGTGCATTTAAACGTGGCAGCGTCAGTCCGCACCGCCAGTAGCCATGAAGGCGAGTGTGGAACACTATTTTTTGCCTGTTGGCGCCACGTAGTACGTGATCTCATTACAAGCTGGAAGCTGACCAATAATCCCTCGCATAATACCTGAAAGCACCAAGTCTGCCAGACCGAGACCCTCGCGATGAATGACGGGGAAGAAGTGGAAGTTTTTAAGGGACACGTTTTTATTCGTTAGACACAACATTAATGAGAACTAACATGCAATAATGCCAAGGAGTTTTTGGCCAGCTGCCAGCTCGTAGTAATATCACGTGCTACGTGACGCCAACAGGCAGAAAAAGTGTTGCACACTCGCTGTCACGGCTACAGGCGGCACTGACTGGCACTCCCACGTTTAAATTCCATATATACCCCATAAAGTGGACGGAGGGATGGCCGCCGCTGCAGCTGTGTTGATGGGAGAACGTCAGACGCGTTATTCGAAGGTCGCAGGTTCGGTCCCTGCCCGCGGCAGGTTACCTTTTCGTCCACTTTTCTTTCTTCATATTTGCATTGACATTTACTACTAATAACATCCCCTATACTTTCCTTGGCATTATTGTCTGTTACTTGTCACTATTATTGTTTCCAACAAAAGAAAAAGGATCGCAAAACTTCCACATCCTTTCCTCCTTGAGAATTAAGGATCGCGCACTCGCTGAAAAACCACCTGAAATTGTTTTGGTTGACGCAGCACACATGAAACGAGGATGAAAAATCAAGAAGCATCCGGATATTCTTCGTCCTCGTCACGTGCGCGCTGCATCAACCAAAAATGTATGCGTACCAGCCACCTCAAGTTTCCATTCTTATCCAAGTGAAATCTGAAGTCCTTCCAAAGAGCGGAAAACAAGTACGAAAGCGAAATCTGCTTACTCGTTTTGAAAAGTACTCAGAGCTCAACTGAAACGGGTTACTAACTTACTACTGACGTGCCGCGAATGATCATCACGTTGCGCATTAAAGTACAAACTAAATGAGGTATCCCGATCATCTGCCGATATTTATTTATTGGAAGCTATTGACAATGAAGCATGAATCCAAACAGGGTTGCCGTTGGTGGCTACTTCGCGCCAAATTGGCTACTTTTGGACCCCGTTGGCGACAAAAATTTCCAGTTGGCGCCATGGCTCTTTCTTAAACTTGTGGTTTTACTTATTCAAAATGGCTTTTATTTATTCATCAATAGTAAATACTCTTTAAGAGAGCATATAATTGGGCAAGTTGGTTTGACATCATTTTAAAACAGCGCCCGTCCCGTTGTTTCTTCGTTTCTTATGTCCTCGTCTTGCTGCGCTGTTTTAAAAAGAAAGTAAATACTCTGTTGATAATACCGGTTCTGTTCTATTTGGCTAGAATTCGGCGATAATATCATATGACATAGTTGCTTTGGCTACTTTTGGCGTGAGTTCTGGCGCCTTTTTCATGTCCACCCAACGGCAACCCCTGAATCCGATTGCTCCCCATGATTGTGTTAGTTTTAGAGAATCACCGGTGAACATAAGCCG